>WBNM01028476.1:0-28666 GCA_013399055.1 Ramphastos sulfuratus | reverse complement strand
GTCCCTTCATTATCCTCACAGCCCTTTATTGGACACTCCAGTATATCCCTGTCCCTCATAAGCTGCAGAGCCCAGAACTGGCCACAGTACTCCAGATGTGGTCTCACTAGGTCAGATGAGTCACCTGTCCCATTTGTGTCCTCTCACAACCTCTTGGCCACCCTCAGCCTGCTTGCTGGAGGGGTCAGTGTGAGAAGCACAAAAGCCCTTGACTCTGTGCAAGTCCTGCTCAGCAGTAGCCAAAGCTTTGGTGTGCTGGCACCCCGAGTTGAACACAAACACAAAGCATAACACACACAAGCTGCTATGCAGAAAACTAACTCTATCCCAGACAAAACCAATACAATCTTTCCCAACAGAATCATAGAATCAGTCAGGGTTGGAAGGGACCACAAGGATCAGCCAGTTCCAACTCCCCTGCCATGGGCAGGGACACCTCACACTAGATCAGGCTGGCCACAGCCTCATCCAGCCTGGCCTTTAACACCTCCAGGGATGGGACTTCCACCACCTTCCTGGGCAAACCATTCCAGGGTCTCACCACCCTCGTGGTGAAGAACTTCTTCCTAACATCCAGTCTGAACCTACCCACTTCTAGCTTTGTTCCATTCCCCCCAGTCCTATCACTACCTGACAACCTAAAAAGTCCCTCCCCAGCTTCCTTGTAGCCCCCTTCAGACTACTGGAAGGCCACNCTAGGGGACAAATGAGGATGGGAAATATGGCAGCTTCTTTGGTTAAAATATTATATTATATTATTATAATATTATAATAATATTATTATATTATTAAACAAATATTCCTATATGGATACAGATTTGGTTTTTGTAGTGAGGTCTGAGTCAAAACATTAATTTTTCTTTCATGTAATGATTCAAAGATCCACTGTTTGGGTCAAACTTCAAACCTATAATTGGCACACCTGTGCCCAGACATTTTCAGAGTAGTGATTTTCAGAGTGCAGGTTTTATGTACCTCGGTGTGGTGAATTTAAATATCAATTGTGTCCTTTCAATTAAAGGTCACAGCATCCTTTGGAAGAGTTCTTGGATGTCACAGAGAGATAAAACACTGTTCCTGCTTGTTGCTTCCTGGAGGTTCTGGAATCTGGATGTTACTCAAGGTGTGTTCTTATCTGATCATTCTGCTCCAATTTCTCTAAAGCCTCTGTAACTTTTAAAGCAGTTCCAGTCTGTAAGAGTATTTTTCAGCTGTGTTATATATTTTCATCATGATTTGTGGTATAGTGGTCAATTTAGGACACCCAGAGAGATAGCTTCTTTTCTCATCTTCTGGAATAAGTCTTTGGGGGGTTTAAAATAGGAGTATGATGAGTTAAGAGTATTTATAAAGTACCTTAGCTTTGCTCAGGAGAGCAAAAGTCTTTTCTTTCTCTAACTCCAGTGGGAACATACCAAATTAAAGCTGCTTTGCACTTAGTTTTGTCCCATCTCAGCATCATAGCCTGAGAGAACAGTAAGCTGAGTGCAGGGCAAGATGGATTATTTTTTTCCTTCTGCAATCTCACTGTGCACAGAACTAAATTAACTAATCAGTGGGACAAGGCACCCAACCATAAACATATTGCAAGTGTTTGCAGGATCAGAACCTGATACAGATTTCTGGAATGCATTATTTGATTAAGGAGTGGAAAACAACAGGCAAAATGAAAAAAAAATCATCTCCTGTTAAGGCTCTGCATATTTTTCCTTAAGTTCATGTCTCTGCTGATTTGTATTTATGCAAGTATTTATGTACAGCTGCACTCTCTTTTCTGCAGCATGAATAAGTATGGGCAGTGGCACACTTTAAACCAATTATTGACATCTTGCCTGACAGAATAACTGCATACAGGTAGTCTTTGCTGTCTATATGTTCAGTGGAATAAAAGTTTTAAGATATTTTGTAAATATTAACCCTCAGAAAGTGGAAAAAAATAAGCCTAAAATGAGCAGGGAATTAGGACAGATAGGAAGGTGTCAACAAGAATTTGTTGGTCATTTGGTCATTTTCCTCTGCACTTGCCATTGTTTTGGAACTTTAAGGTACATTTGTTGTTTAAAAAAAAAAGTGAGAAAGAGAGAGCAAATTAAGTTGATCAGTGGGGAAAAAATGTCATGGTTTGCTTTCAAACTGGTTTTGCAGACCACTGAGTTGAAGAAGAGCTTTCAAAATGCATGGCTGCTTAACGCTGGTGGTAGAGAAAAGCACTGAATACCTGACTGACATTTCTATGGATTACATCCCTGCTCATTTCTGCAGGTCAAGTTACCTACTGTCAGCCTAAAGAAATAAGGAAAATTGGGAGCTGAATAGTGACAAACACAACAAGGAGCTGGACATGAGCCAACAGTGTGCACTTGCAGCCCGAAAGGCAAATTGCATCCTCAGCTGCATCAGAAGCAGCACTGCCAGCAGGTTAAGAGAGGTGATTCTGCCACTCTGCTCTGCTGAGACTCACCTGCAGTACTGAGTCCAGGTCTGGAGCCCTCAACACAGGCAGGATATGGACCTGACAGAGCAGGTCCAGGTGAGTGCCATAAAAATGATTATGGGGCTGGAGCATCTCTGCTGTGAGGACAGGCTGAGGGAGCTGGGATTGTTCAGCCTGGAGAAGAGAAATCTTTGGGGAGACCTAATAAGGACCTTCTAGTACCTGNGGTGCCTTCCAACCCAACCCACTCTATGATTCTTACCTTTGCAGCTTAAGCTCTTTCAGAAATCAATAAAAATGGATCATGCAAATTGACAGTACTCAGCACAATCATATCATAATTGGGGAGTAAAATTGGACTAAGTATTGCTTTGCTTAATTACTGTATTTATTCTGACCCTGCCTGATGGAACGCATTCTATAAGAAGTTAAATCTTACCTGTAATAAAATCTCCAGCCTAGTTTAGGACATCTGTTTGATTCTGTTCACAATGCATTACACAAACATCTTTAGCAGGGCAAGTCTTAGGAGTACATTTCAGAGGCAGCTCTTGTGCTGGAGACTCAGAGAATCTGAAATATTGGAGTAGCAGGAAGCAGGCTAGATAACCTTTAAGATTTTTTTCCACTCTTACTTTTCATTTCTCTGTTAATGATTAATCATTTCTCTGAGATTAAGTTATTTTGGAGCAAAACCTTTTTCTTTCATTGCTGCAGAAAGCCTTGTCCTTTTTTCTCTCAGTATACTATTTTATTTTTAACATATGCTCTTTCCTGAGAACTGTTGTCTGATTTAATATTTGTGGGTGTTTGGTTGTTTTCTGTTTGTTTGTTTGTTTCATGAGTTTTTTTTGTTTTTTTTTCCCCAAAAGAGTGTTAATTTCTTGGTCAGGTTTTTCTCCTGTTCCTACATTGCAATCAATTTTGCATTGCCTATAGAGCTGCAGTCTGGGTAAATCCTGTGATGTTGTTTGCTGGCTGCCTGGAGAGAAGCTGGTAGGAGAATGGGAAATAGGAAAAGGTTTGAGTAGGTATTTCTAAGAGCTTATCTTCATATTCATGCTAAAAAATTGCTTTTGGGGAGAAAAAAATATGCCACATATACCATTAAAAATTAACTGGCTGATTCTGAGGAGGAATATTTTCTATCAAGTTGCCCAGGGAGGTTGTGGCTGCTTCCTCCCTGGAGGTGTTCAAGGCCAGGTTGGAGGAGGCCTTGAGTGAGCTGTACTAGTGGGAGGTGTCCCTGCCTATGGCAGGGGGTTGCAACTAGATGATCCTTGAGGTCCCTTCCAACCTTACCATTCTATGATTCTCTGCCCACTTGCTGGGGTTTGCCTCCTGTTGTTATATAGGAGTAGATTTGCAGATGATGTGGTAGGACTGGGAGATGTGTCAAGGAACTGGAGAGAACAGCATCAGACTCTAAATGTTAAGATGAACTGTGTTCTGCTTTCCCTCCCTTTAACCACCCCTGTGAGTCACATTGAACAAGAGTTACAGCAAGACTTAGCTCTTTTGCTGCATTCTGTCCTTGAGTCCTTTTTATGGTCAGTAAACACCTTGGGTAAGGTTTTCCTCACTGCTTCTTTAGTCTTGAAAGATGCATAAACAAACAAACAAAGCCCAAACAACCCAAACCCAAAGAAGGGCTGAAGCCACTCCAGCTCTGAAGGGACAAAGGATGAGAGACAGTTCCCCTGAGGGCAGCTTTATAGCTTGTCCTCCAGGTATCCTTGTGTGTAGTGGGGAGGTAGGTCACACCTCCTGGTGCTGGCCGCCTTGCTATGCCTATTCTTAGGTGATTTAGCACCCTGCCTGTGAGAGCTGAAATGGCAGCAGCTGTTGTAACTTTTCCACATAAACAGAGTGCAAGCAAAAGTTATATTGGCCATCTCTGAACTAGCCCAGGGCATGCCAAGATCACAGTTTTCCAATATTCATCCCATATATATAGTAGTGGAAGCTGGAGGGTGAGAATACAAGTACTACATCTGGAGACCTCTATACTTGGATGCAAGGTGGATTAGGCTGGTTTGGGAGTGGTTGTGTAGACATTAGGACAATGTAACATATCAAACAAATGCAGAATGCTATTGCAATAAGGACTTGCTATGCTGTTTCCTTTCCATAAAAGGCCAGTGTCACAGAATCACAGAATGAACCAGGTTGGAAAAGACCTCCAAGATTATCGTCCAACCTATCACCTAACACCTTCTAATTAACTAACCCATGGCACTAGGTGCCTCATCCAGTCTCCTCTTAAACACCTCCAGGGATGGGGACCTCCCCAGGCAGCCCATTCCAATGTAATCACTCTTGCTGTGAAGAACTTCTTCCTAACATCCAACCTGAACCTGCCCTGGCACAGCTTGAGGCTATGTCCTCTTGTTCTGTCCCTGGGTGCCTGGCAGAAGAGCCCAACCCCACCTAGCTACAACTTTCCTTCAGGTATTTGTAGAGAGCAATGAGGTCTGCCCTGAGGCTCCTCTTCTGCAGGCTGCACACCCCCAGCTCCCTCAGCCTCTCCTCACAGGACTGTGCTCCAGGCTCCTCACCAGCCTTGGTGCCCTTCTCTGGACACCTTCCAGCACCCCAACATCTTTCTTAAATTGAGGGGCCCAGAAGTGGATACAGTACTTCAGGTGTAGCCTAACCAGTGCTGAGTACAGGGGCAGAAAGACTGTCCTGGTCCTGCTGGCCACACTGTTCCTGATCCAGGCCAGGATCCCCTTGGCCTTCTTGGCCACCTGGGCACACTGCTGGCTCGTGTTCAGTTGGCTGTCAACCAGTATCCCACAGGTCCCTTTCTACCTTGCTGTTCTCCAGCCACTCTGGCCCCAGCCTGTAGCACTGCTTGGGGTTGTTGTGGCCAAAGACAATGGAAGTCCCCTCAGAAGGACTCTGTTACCTCAGACACATGCTGAGGTAACAGCATGCAAAGGTAAAGCACTGTAGCCTTCCCTACAAGCTGAACCAGTGGCAGGAACATATGCACTTCTATGCATTTGACTTTGGCTCTTCTTCTAAACTGCATTCTGAAAAGTTTTCCTTTGTTAGCAGTAGGAGAAGCCCAACCTCCTAGACTAAACAGAATGAAAAGCAGCTTTCTCACCTTGTGCTGCATGCAGTCTGCTAAGACCAGGTAATCTGATGTAGAATAACTAAGGGGAAGAAGAGTGATTTTCTACAGAGTCTGGAGTTTGATGAGTCTGGGGACAATGGAGGAAATGACTCATTTTGATTCAAGTCTAGTGTTCATGTTACTAATGCCATCAAATTAGCTGTTGGTTTCCCACCTGGTTTATATGCTAGAGCATTAACTCTGCAATAAAAAAGAAATGTAAAAGAAGTACTAATGTCATCAGAGCAGCTGTTGGCTTCCCCATTGTTTTATATCACAGAGCATTGACTCTGGAATAAAAGAAATACAGCCAGGCATTGTATCACATATATCTGCATGAATCATTCCCATTCAGCATCACAGCATATTAATAATTCCAAGGGCTTAAAACCTGATGTTCAGGTTGCAAGGTGTCCTTTTCTAGTGATGGAAGTATCCAAGCCTTAAAACTGAACCACAGTTTCAGTGTGTGCTGGTTTGAGGCTTATTGGAATATTTTAATTAAAATAATTATATTATAGGCTGTGAAAAGCAAACACTGGTTATGTCTGCTTCACTCATAGGCTTGCTGAGATGGATAAGAACAAGGATACAAACATAGATTACACAGAGTCTCTTGGTCTCTCTGGGAGCCAGTGTGTCTTCTCCTCTCTGTTGTGTAACCCAACTCATCACTCTGCTTCTAACTCCCCTGGCCGATCCTCCAAACTCACCTTGCATGTAAGGCAGACCCTGAAGTAAGGCAGAGGGGTGGAAAAAAGATGGAAGGGTGGTTGGGAGCCCCTTCTGGGGACTCTGATTTCTGGGAGGAGAATTGTGTTTCTGTATTACCTTTAACTTGTATATTTCTGTAACTGCTCCTGTCTATTGTGTCTATCTCTGCTTGTACATTGTGCTGAGCTGTAAATAGAGCTTCAGTCCTTAACTTCCAGCTGGCTGAGTCTAGTCTGGGGGATTTTACACAGTGTGTTGGGGGATGGGTAACTCCCCAACCATCACACAGTGTTAAGCACAGGCTTTTGTGAGCAGTACCTCCAAGCGGCACAGGATGGCAGGATGATGACATTTTAAAGCCGCTCCAAGCGTGTTGCGGTAGTCATAGCAACTGCTTCGAGTGTGGTTCGCAGAGGTTAAATATTTTTCATTTCGAGACTCGAATGATATTGCTTTCTATTTTTTTTTATTTTTTTTTTTTAGCTAGCATTAAAGCCAGCTGCATCACACAGGACTGACTTTCCAAAGCTTGGCAGGAAAAAACCCAAACAGTTAAGAACATCATACAGGGAGCCCTTGTCCTTGCAGCGAGTCTTCCAAAATATTCCCTGCACTCAGGGCATTTTTGTTGTGTTGGTGGGTTTTGGTTTGGCTTTTTTTTAGGGAGGTTCTTTTGGGTGGTTGGATTGGTTGGTTGGGTTTTTTTGGGGAGTTGTTCATTTGCTTTGGTTTTGCTTTTTTTCTTTTTTTTTTGGAAGCCTTATCTTTATTATGTCCCAGCAGATCTTTGCTGCCTCCCAGCAAGACAAGGAGTCCTAAGTTCCTCATCAGTGAAGAGGAGCTGAGGGAGGTGAGAAGTAAATTTCATTTCCTCCTGCTGGAACTGTCTTATGCTTCCAAGGAGTCTTTGAGCTAAATCATAGAATCATAGAATGGCTTAAGTTGGAAAGGACCTTAGAGCTCATCTGCTCCAACCTCCTCATCATGGTCCGGAATGCCTCTCAACTAGACTCAGCTGCTGAAGGCTTCATCCAACCTGGCCTTGAACACCCCTAGGTAGGAGGCATCCACAGCCTCCCTGGGCAACCTNCTCCCTGGGCAACCTAATCCAGAGGCTCACCAGCCTTGTAGTGAGGAACTTCTTCCTCAGGTCCAGTCCAAACCTACTTTCCCTCAGTTTAAAACCATTTCTGCTTGTCCTGTCTATAGACATTCTAATGAAAAGTCCCTCTGCAGGCTTCCTGCAGACTTCCTGTAGGATCCCTTCTGGTATTGGAAGGCAGCTCTAAGTTCCCCCTGGAATCTTCTTTTCTCCATGGTGAACACCCCCAGCTCCCTCAGCCTATCCTCACAGCAGAGGTGCTCCAGCCCTTGGATCATTGTTGTGGCTGTCCTCTGGGCTCACTGCTACAGCTCTGTTGAGGTCCCTCTGGGTGGCAGCTTGCCACTGCTGTACTTCTTTCTTTGGTGTTGTCTTCAAGCAGGCAGATCATTAATGAAGATACTGAACAGGACTGGGCCCAGCATTCACCCCTGGGCTCCAATTGGACTTTGTTCTACTGATCTCCACCCTTTGGGCCTTTTAGATAGTTTTCTGCCCACCTCCCTCTGTTCATCCAGCCTATACTTTGTCAGCTTCGCTGTGGGGATCTTAGGGGAGACCATGTCAGAGGCCTTCCCACAGTCCAGATAGACAATAGAGCACCCATGAGCTAAGGCAGCTGGCTCACTAAATCACTGTATTTACTAAAGCAACTAGCTAAAGAAAAAGAGCAATGGAGGGCAAGGGTGCTGGGCTGCCTTAATAGAAGTAGTAGAAGCTTGAGGCACGATTCAGTTCAATGACATTCAAACCTGATCTCTGGTTCAGCAATTGTCCATTGCTCCAGGCTATAGAGGAGGCACCCATCTCACATCTGATACCTGCTGGTGCCTTAAGCTGAAACTGTCACACATCTATTAGCCTCAAGGGGAAAAAAAAAAGGTAAGTTTCAAAAGCAAGGCAGAAGGGCAGCACATCACACAGTAAGTGAGCACTGGACCAGCAACAGCTGTGCCCAGTCAGTGACTGGGGCACAGGGACAGTGCCAGTGCTTCTGTCAGAAGCAGTTTCTTAGCAAAAGTGGTCTCTGAGTTACCCCCACAGTCATCTAAATAGATCAGACATTCCCAGTGCTCAGTGCAGCCTGCGGCAGTACATCTGCAAAGCCAGGCTGGGGGAAGCCAAGAAGTGGGGATGGAGGGAACCAGGGGGTGAGACACCTCTCCAACCCAGGGCTGTAGACTCACAAGACTCCTCACCCCAAACCAAATGCCCTGCCAGGCACTGTAAGACACAGATCCCATGCTGGGGACCAGTCTGGGCAGGGAAATGATGATTCCTGGCACCTGCTTGTGTTGTCTGTTTGGGCTTGGAAATGCTTTCCTTTTGTGACATGTGGCAAGCTTAAATTCAGGCTGTATAAGACAGGAGAGTTGTGGAGAGGAAGAACTCTTTTGTCTCATGTTTTCCCTCCCTGTATGTGGATATAGCAGCTGCAGCATTTAGGAAGAGTTCTCCACTCAAAAGGGACCTTAACAGGAATTTCCACCATCAGCAAAGGGTGTTGGTGAGTATGGATGTATTCCTTCATCCCCTGGAGGTTCTTTTCCCTTTAAGAGTGGGGTTTTGCTAGTTTGGGATTCATCTTTTCCAAATACTGTTCTCTGAAAATTTGTAACCATGATTATTGTGAAGATAACTCACAACCTTGATAAATTTTTTGTTGAAGGTGGAGCTCATTATAAAGAAAGCAGAAATCTAGGCCAAATGCCAGGTCCTGCACTTGGGCCACAACAACCCAAAGCAACACTACAGGCTTGGGGCAGTGTAGCTGGAGAGCTGCCTGGCAGAAAGGGACCTGGGGGTTGTAACAAACAAGCAACTGAATATGAGCAAGCAGTGTGCCCAGGTGACCAAGAAAGCCCATGGCATCCTGGCTTGTATTAGAAATGCTGTGTCCAGCAGGAGTAGGGAGGTGATTGTCACCTTGTACTTGGCTCTGGTGAGGCCAAACCTCGTGTTGTGTTCAATTTGGGGCACCTCATTAGAGGAGAGATGTGGAGGTGCTGGACTGAGTGCAGAGGAGGGCAAGGAAGGTGGGAAAGGGCCTAGAGAAATAACTCTTATGAGGAGTGACCGAGGGAGCTGGGGATGGTTTGAAAGAGTCTGAGGGGAGACTTCATTGCTGTCTACAGCTACCTGAAAGGATATTGTGGAGAGGCTGCTGCTGGTCTCTTCTCATAGGTAAATAGTGATAGAACAAGAGGGAATGGCCTCAAGCTGTGACTGAGTGGGTTTAGACTGGAGATTAGGAAACATTTTTTCCCATCTAGAGTGGTCAAGCATTGGAATGAGCTGCTCAGGGAGGTGGTGGAGTCACCAACCCTGGATGTGTTTAAAAGCATTGGAATGAGCTGCTCAGGGAGGTGGTGGAGTCACCAACCCTGGATGTGTTTAAAAGTGTTTTGGATGTGGTGCTTAAGGATATGGTTTAAGGGTGAACTTTGTAGAGTAGGGATATTGGTTGGGCTTGGTGATCCTGAGGGGCTTTTCCAAATGGAATGTTTCTGTGATTCTGTGATCAATGATCTGTGTGTTTTTCATAAAATTTCCAGCTCAAATCTCAGTTTATTTTCCTTCTACTTGTAACAGGAACCCATAAGCTGATCAAAATGCTGAGAGGGCTGAGCAGAGCCTCCTTGCACTGGCACCAGTACCTCAGGCCAAGGGGTCATTTGGCTTCATGTTCAGTCAGCTCCAGGTGATGATCAGTGGTTGAGCTGATTAAAACATGGAAGAACATAACCCAAACCAACCTGCAAGGGGATAGAGTCAGGTCTGCATTGTGAACAAGAGCAGTGGGCTCCTGAGCTGGGCTAACAAAGGAGGTGGGAGGCTGTGTCCTGGGCACACGATGCCAAGACACACAGCTCTGCTTTACTCAAACATGTCCTGCAGTGAGAGCCAAGGGTGACTTGGAGGACAGTGGGGAAGGGGACACCAAACTTGGTACTTTGTGTTGTTCTGCAGGTGATGTCAAACTGATCCTATGGATCTTGTCCTGAGTTCAAAGCCATGTTCTAGCAGGGCTATCATCCCTCTAGTGATTCCATGTGAAAGGTGATGATTTATCTCATTCCTCAGGCTTGTGCAACCTCTCACCAGGTTTCATAGATTGGTAAAGCCAAAGTGAAACGAGAGAGAAGATAGGATTGTATTCCTCTAGATTGCCCTTTGGCTTTTACTCCTCTCCTTCACTGTTCTTTTGCTCTCCTGTTCAAGAACTGCACCATTCATGGAGCAGTGTCTGGCCCACCTAATACACATGGCTTTTTAAAATGATTGAATGACTCCTGCCTAGCCTCATGCACACACAACTCAGACAACCAAAGAAGCTCTCAGTGCAACCATTATTGCCAGAGAGATGCAAGACAACCTGCTGAACACCTGAACTGAAACATCAGAAGCTTCTCTCCTTGGACAGCATCATACTCCTCAGAGCAGTGCTGTGTGATCCTCAAACCTGGCACAGAAGACAGAAACCAGGCTAGGGAGTGGTCTCGAAATTGGTGTTTATTATGCAGGTCCCACATACCAAGACCTGATGAAACATCTGAGATGTGATAGAGCAAACAGCAACTGAAAAGCAGAAGAGTGCTGGTGTTCCTAGTCTCAGCAGTGTCCAGAGGTACCAGAGCAAAGGAAATAAACCAGGCTGCAAATAAACTTTACAAGCACCACACCAAACTGCCTCAGCTCACTCCACCAGACCTGGCAGTGGCTACTCTTGGAGCTCACAGCGATTATGCAAAGACCACAGCCACCAGCACTGGATCTAAAATGCACTTGGACCTGATGGCACTGGCTGCTGATGGGCAAACCCTTAAAGCTTCTTGCAGTTCTCTCTGGCTTGTAAACAAAGCCCTGAGGCTTTCCCCCATTCACCAAAATCTTGCTAAAGGATGAGAATTTTCAGTCCTTCCCAGCTGCTGTCTCTCTGCAGGACCACTCCCAGCCTTCCTTCAGGTGAAGGTGCCTTTGGCTCTGAGACAGGAGCTCAAGTTAGATTTAACAAAGCTCTCAGCACCTCCTGCACAGCAGGCAGTGATCCAAGTGGGTTTCTGCACTTTGCCTGCCAGCTACAAGAGTTCAGCTTCACAGAACACCTGCAGCACAGGTCACCTGGCTCCAAACTTGCCACCAAATGACACCTGTCCTAAGCAAAGAGATGCTGGGTTACAGCTCCACCTTCAGTCCAGGCTGTGTCACCAGAATGAAAGAGTGACCCAGTTTCAATCCCTTTTACACAGTGTTGCTGTGCTCACCTTTTCTTCTTGGCTGTGGCACTTTGTGGGCAAACACTTCACAGAGGCACGTGCAATAGCTGAGCAGTCTGCAAAACCCAGCTCGTGCTCAGAGGGGAAACAAGAAAGGGGACATGGGATGCTCGGATGGAGACAACTGTACCCAAGGGAATAGGAAGGAGCTGATTGAATGAAAACAGGAAATGTGCTTGTGATAGTTTGGTTTGATGCAAGTTGTCCAGGGGAGGTTTAGGTTGGACATTAGAAAAAACTTCTTCCCTGAAAAGGTTCTCAACCACTGGAAAGGTGGTTGAATCTCCAACCCTGGAGGTGTTTCAAAGAGGCAGAGATCTGGTGCTGAGGGATGAGGTTTAGCATCAGCTGTGGTAGAGTTAGAGGATGGTTGGACTCAATGACCTTAAAAGGCTTCTCCAACCAACACAATTTGGTGATTCTATGACTCAGGTAGGGCATGCAGCTGAGCTGGGCATCTGGCTGGGTCAAAGGCTATCCAATAGGCTTTCAAAAGGCTAATGTCAGGTTTTTCACTTGCATTTCTATCTCAGCAGAAGTCTATCTCTGCTGATCCCCCTGGAGCCCACGAATCACTGATGCTCATGTGATTTGTGTCTTTCCCTGCACGAACACACGACAACAAATGTAGGCCCACAAAAGTACTTTTTAGCTGATTCCTGAAGGTCCAGCTGCAGTCAGTGGACGTTAATCAGCAGAGACATGCTCACTCCCAAACACAGGACCTTCGTTCCACTGAAATCCTACTCTGAGCATTTCAGGTCAGTGCTGTTTCAGTGGTGGAGCAGGGCTGGTTTTTGCACAGCAAGGCGTTTCACCCACAGTGAGGAGCTGTCACACTGCTGCACAGCTATCAAATAAAAGCATGGTAATTAGGTCAGCTGCTGAGGAAAGGAGACAATCATCACTTCAACAAAGCACTGTCACAGCCCTTAGAGTCCTTGCTTCAAGAGAAGGCCTCTTCTTTCCCTGGTCATCCCCCGAGCACATAGGTCCCACAAGTCTCCCAGCGCTGTCAATCCAGTGACACAACAGCAGGAGGCAATCCCTGGGTGATGATGTTCTAACTGATGGAGATAACTTGCTGCTACTTCTGTATTTTACTGAGGATGATTTCCTGGAGGAGCAGAGGTGCCTTCCACTCACAGCCAGGGAGGGACAGGCCTAAAAATAGCTTTGCCTGGTTCTAATGGATACCATCACGTTGGCAAACCTCTTGCGAAGGCAGACGAAAGCCAGGTAGCCCAGCCCCGCCAGCAGGCTGACCAGCAGCGTGGTGCCCAGCACCCTGGGAGCCCTCTTCTTGGCCACGCGGAACGCCGTCGGCAGGACGGCCGAGATCAAGATGTTGTTGACATGTCCCAGCACTTGGCAAAAGGCTTTTCTCTTCAGGACACGCTCGTAGTAGGCTTCCAAGTTGGGTCGCTTCCCATTCCCCCAGTTTCTTCTTGCCAGCCCCAGAAACTTGAGGCGATGTAACGTGACGGCGAGGGACACGTCGGCCAGGCTGAAGAAATCACCACAGAGCCAGGGCTGATTCCCATCTTCTAAAGAGAGATCAAACACTAATCGTTAGGAGCTAATGGAACACACACAGAGAAGTCTCCACAGGCTAACGTTTCATTGAGTGCTGTTTCAAAATGCTGGCTAATAAATACCACCCACACTTTGGCAAAATACCAGGATCAAGGAACATAGAATCATAGAATGGTTGCAGTTGGAAAAGGTCTTTTAAGATTGAGTCCAACCATAACCTGATTCTGCCACATCTGGTGCTAAAACACCTCCCTCAGCGCCACATCTCTGCCTCTTATAAAACAGCTTCAGGGATATCNATTCTATGATTCTATATGGATTCAACCACCTCCCTAGGCAGCTTTTTCCCATATTTGAGAACCCTTGCAGTGAAGAATTTTCTCCTTTTTTTGTTTTTCAAACCCACAGCAAACATTTGTTTTTCTCAAAAGTGGCTTAAACAAAAGAGGGTTGCAATGGAGCAAGGCAGTTGAGCTTTCACTGAGAAGGCATCACTCGCAGCACAGCTTAGCACCCTGCCTGTGGCACTCAGCTCTATGGCATTCACTCAAAGACTGCTAATCTGCTGGAGGCAAGACAAGAAGAAATGATCAGAAGACTGACCCACAGCAGTCACCAACTCAGTTAGACAACAGTTTGTCTACTCATCCTTCCTGTCCTGGGCCCCAGACCACAGGGGTTTTGCGCTGTTTGGGAAATGATGGATATTGACACTGACCACCATTAGTCCAGGCTACAGGTGGAGACCCGAGGCTCCCTCTGCAGTCAAGTGGAGGTGAATCTTCCTGGGATGGTTCAGAGCAGGCAGTACCACACTTCTAACTCCAGTGATATGGAGCTCCACCACCTGAAAGGGCTCCCCTGTGCTAACTGCAGCCAGAGCTTTTAGAAACCCAGGATATGAAATCTGGTAGCTGCCAGCGTGAGTCCTCTGCTTTGGCCTACAGCTGAAACTGGACTATGTCATCTGCCACCTTCTGCAGCTCTCCCCACCCAGCAGGCACGGAAAACTACTGGCATGAGTCTTCAGCAACACCTCTGTGGAAGCAGAGAAATTTGGCAACATCCACTGCAACTCATTTACCACCAGAGGAAAGCAACAGCTTGGCACACCATTGGTACCACTCCACTTTGACCAGGTATGGAAGAAAGGCCTCTGCAGAGGATGACTGTATCCTATGGTGCTGAAAGGACACCAGAGACTCATCCAGTGTGTTTGGTAAGGTGATAGAAGGAAGGCCAAAGCAGCTGACCCAGGTGAAAGAAGGACTCCTGCAGTGGCACTAGCAGTGAGTAAGGGATTTCAGCAGCAGCAGAAGCTTGGAGGTTGAGCAGGACCTGGTGGAAGCATTATTCCCAGACCTCAACAACGGGAATACCTCAGGCAAAATTCCAAGCAGCACCTAATGGTCTGACTAAAGCCTGTGATCATCTTGGTTTTCATAACCTCAGCCCTGCATCAGTTAACTTCTTGGCAAGGCACTTCAGCAGAGAAAGCAAAGTGGCTGCTGGAAATGGTGACATGCTTTAGTTTGCTGCTCACAACAGTGCCATCCTCTGGAAGCTCAAATCTTTTCTGTGGCTCTGAGTCAGTAAAAAATCCAACCTAGATTTTTGGTTCCTGCTCGAATTCACTCTCTGGGTACCAATGGGTAAATACTAGAGCAGCTACTTTGGGAGCCAAGCACAGAGTAGCCTGGCTGATGCTTCATGCAGCTTCCAGTAAGGTCAGAGGCAGGACTCCTGTCAGCGCTGCTGTCCCAAGCCTGGGCTCTTTAGCTGGTCTGCAAAACCCAGCTGAGTGATGATGTTTGTTTTATGCCAGTTCTGCACATAAAAGGGTGCCTACCACCCCGACCTGGGACAACAGCACCACTGGGAGCTGGACCAGACTCTGAATAAGCAGAAGACTAATCCCATTTGAACAAAATTCAGCTTTCATTCACCTGGACAAAGCCTGTATCATTGCTGCTTGTCAAGATGGGCAGAGAGGGAAGTTGCTTTACGATCAGATAGTGACTCAGATGACTAAATCTGTATATACCACAAATCATAGAATCATAGAATGGTAAGGTTGGAAGGAGACCTCAAGGATCATCTAGTTTCAACCCCCTGCCATAGGCAGGGACAACTCCCACTAGTACAGGGCACTCAAGGCCTCCTCCAACCTGCCCTTGAACACCTCCAGGGAGGGAGCAGCCACAACCTCCCTGGGCAACCTGTGCCAGTGTCTCACCACCCTCACTGTAAAGAACTTCCTTCTAACATCCAGTCTGAATCTTCTCTGACAGTTTAAACCCATAGCCCCTTGTCTTGTCATTGCAAGATCTTATATTAGTACAAGACTGAACCAGGACCTTAACAAGCCTCTGTTAAACATTAAGGCACTAGGAAAACCTTGTAGCAGTTTTCCAGTACCTGGTGGGGCCTACTAGAAAGCTGCAGAAGGACTTTTGAGAAGGGCTTTGTGCTGGTTTGAGGCTAATTGGAATATTTTAATGGAGAAAATTATATTATAGGCTGTGAAAGGAAAACACTGGTGANGGAGGTGTTCAAGGCCAGGCTGGATGAGACCTTGAGCAAACTGATCTAGTGGAAGGTGTCCCTGCCTATGGCAGGGGGATTGGAGCTAGATGATATTTAAGGTCCCTTCCAACCCAAACCATTCTGTGATTTCTATGAATCTACAAATCATTACAATTATCCAAAGCCTAGACCTACAACACCAAGAACATTCTGCAGTTAAGGTGCTAAAATGTGATCAAGCACTCTCACAGGACTTCCACTCACTGACTGCAGCAGTAATCTAAACTTGATTTCAAACAACCTTGACTGCTTCTGTGAAGTTAGTCTGTGCAAAAAGATTCAAACCAGACTCACCACAACCAGTTATGTCATGATGCTGCCAGCCAGTTTATTTGGTCTCCCCAAATACAACCACCAGTAGGATTTAGCAGGAGTCATTCCTTACCTGGGGTTTCCTCGTTTCGCCGCTGCAATTCAGTCTCAACCTGATCCAAAACTTTTTCCAGTTCATCCAGTATTTTCTTTAGGTATTTTATATTATCATGATCCAGCAGCTTAGACTAAACATAGACACAGGTGAGACATACATACAGGTTAGTGTTTTAACCACAGAACCATTGAATCACAGAATAGGTTGAGTTGGAAGAGACCTTAAAGATCATCAGTTCCAACCCCCTGCCAGGGGCAGGGACACCTCCCACTAGACCAGGCTGCTCAGGGCCCCAGCCAACCTGCCTTCCAACACATCCAGGCTTGGGGTCTCCACAGCTTCTCTGGACAACCTGTTCCAGCACCTCAGCACCCTCATGAGGAAGAATTTCTTCCTCATGTCTCATCTAAATGGAGCTTCTTCCAGTCTAAGGCCATTACCCCTCATACTGTCACTCTGCACCATTTAAAAGTCCCTCCCCAGCTCTCCTGTAGCCCTCTTTAGGTACTGGAAGGCTGCTAGAAGTTCTTCCCCAAGTCTTCTCTTCTCCAGGCAGAACAGCCCCAACCCAGCCTGTCTTCTGAAGAGAGGTGCTCCAGCCCTCTAATATCTTTGTGGCCTCCTCTGGACCCACTCTCGTAACAGTTCCACATACTTCTTGTGTGTCTTTAAAATCATTATCATTACACCTTCACCAGAGAAACCCTTACCTAGCTACTCACATGTTTTTTCTTGGAATGGGATTATTCTCCACACAGTCAGATGGATACCACTTGGGTACTGGTGCCATGAGAGGTGCTAGGTATGGCAGCCCAGCACCAGCACTGATGGGCACTTACCTTTGAAGCCAGTAGGACTAGTCCAGTACTTCAGCACACACTGGAGGTGTGTAGCTGATCTGGGGGACAGCCTGCTCCACACTTTGTGGGGTTAAACCACTGCATGGCATGACTGGCAAGGACAGGTGAAACAAAGTTTTCTGTTGTGACGGAGACAATCTGACACTAACAAGCTCCTAACAGGGAGGGAACACAAAGAGTTTCTTACTTTAAGGCGCTTCTGTTTTGCTATATAGGCATCTTGAAGGTCTGGATTCTCTTCTGCAAGTTTCCTCAGCTCTGATTCCGTGTTACTTATCTGGCCTGATACAGAAAAAACAAAGGAACAATGTTAGATATCCAAACCTACCTATAATGCAACCCACAGGAGCTGACCAATAGCTTCTGTACAACCATCACACTGGAGAGATGGGAAATGGCACTTGAACAAAACATGACACCAACCTGGGATCCACAACCATCATGCTTAAGGAAAACAACTGCTGCATAAACTGACCCCACCACACCTTCTGCTCAGCAGAATGGGCTCTGTGAAGAGGTGATCTGCCAGGTAAGAATGAGGAATTCTTATTTCTCTTATTCAGACAAAATCATCTTACTGCCAAAACTGTACTCAATCCACCCAACTCTGCCACAAATACCTTATGTCTCTGATGTTTGTGTACCTCATTTCTTGTTGTGTTCCTTTATTCTGTTTTCAGAGTAAAGACACACCACTTTTCATACTGTGAAGGTGCAGAAAGGTCCATATAGAGAATTTCTGGAAGTCACATTAAATACTCTACTGCACAAGCCTGAATACCACTGACTATGGAATCAAGAATGCTCTCAGCTAGCTAAAATAGGACACCAAGATCTCTGATCTCTTTTGGAACTATTCACTACAGAGGATATGGATGGTCTAGAAAAACATTACGTGACTGAAAGAGGGAATGATGTGGAACATCTGTCCTATGAGGACAGACTGAGAGAGTTGGGGCTCTGCAGCCTGGAGAAGAGAAGGCTTCCAGGAGACCTTAGAGTAGCCTTCCAGTATCTGAAGGGGGCCTACAGGAAGGCTGGGGAGGGACTATTGACAAGGTCTTGTAATGACAGGACAAGGGGCAATGGGTTTAAACTGGTAGAGGAGAGATTTAGACTGGATGTTAGGAGGAAGTTCTTCCCAGTGAGGGTGGTGAGGCACTGGCACAGGTTGCCCAGGGAGGTTGTGGCTGCTCCCTCCCTGGGGGGGGTCAAGGCCAGGTTGGAGGAGGCCTTGAGTGAGCTGTACTAGTGGGAGGTGTCCCTGCCTATGGCAGGGGGTTGAAACTAGATGATCCTTGAGGTCTCCTTCCAACCTTACCATTCTATGATTCTATGATTAAAGAGAATTGTAGTGTTTTATACCTCTCTCCTCAAAATGGAGCTTTTGTTTGAAAATCTCATACTTACAGATCTACAATACCAGAACATAGCAGAAAAACAAGTTATCTTCTAAAAATATTTCTAGTAATAAGCTGAGAACAAAAGAATAGAGCATGAATCACCTCTCACTTCTACCTGATAATTAAGATTAGTTCCAATTAAGTCTTACAAATTAAACTCATAAAAAATTCTTGCTAGAGAATAATTAACTCACTGATTTACAAGTTCTTTGTTTCAGCCTGACATGACTGTGAAAAGACAAAGACATCTTTCCACATAGCATATGAAGAGACTGAAGGATCATAGAGTTACAGAATGGTTTGGGTTGGAAGGGACCTTGAAGATCATCCAGTTCCAGTCCCCCTTCAGGGACACCTTCCACTAAACTAGGTTATTGGAGGTCTCATCCAACCTGACTTTGAACATCTCCAGGGAGGAAGCATCCACAACCTCTCTGGGCTATCTGTTCCACTGCTTCACCACCCTCCTTCGAAAGCATTTCTTCCTAATCCCCAGTCTAAATCCGACCTCTTCCACCTCAAAGCCCTTGCACCTTGTCCTGTCACTGCAAGCCCTTTTTAAAAGTCCCTTCCCAGCTCTCCTGTAGTGCCCTTCAAGTACTGGAAGGCCACTCTAAGGTCTCTCCTGAGCCTTCTCTTCTCCAGGCCAAACAGCCCTATGAGCCCAAGCTACTTACTTCATCACACCCCAGCACCAAGTTGACATCAGTACATTCCTCAGACAAAAAGGGCCTTATGAGTCTCTTATACTAGATAAACAGACTGAGTTTTGTTGAGACTGATGTGCATTTGCACCACTCTGGGAGGAAAGCAGCTGCTTTAATAGGTAAACGTATTACAAGTTTACCATCACACACAGTAAAGGGTTTCCTTCAGTGGAATGCTTTGATGTGAGCAGTTCCCTATAGCAAGATCATCCAATCCTCACAGCTGTGTCCCAGCTGCCACTTTCTGCTTAAAGATATATATTTTCAATCACTAGGAAAATTAATTCCACAGACACCTCAAAAATGACACTTCTTCTTGCCTATTTTCAAGCCACAAGAGACTACAAAAAATAGGTAAGAAGTAGGTGAGATGCACAAATTGTCAAGGACTGGCACCAAAGGTGGAAAACCATAGAATCATAGCATTGTTTTGGTTGGAAAAGCCCTCTAAGATTGAGTCCGACCATCAACTCAACACCACTAGGGGTNTCCCAAACCATCACACATGTCCACATATTTCTTGAACACCTCCATGAATAGTGACTCCACCACCTCCCTGGGTAACCTAATTCTGCTTAAGTGCACTGAAGACACAAGTTGAATTCAATGCAACACCCTGTGACCTGACAGGCACTCAGAGCTGTACCAGTACATACTACGAATTCTGCTGGTGGCATAGGCTGGAATCATGGAGTCCACTGTCAGCTCGGGGTGCAGGATGCAGCCATGTGTGTAGGCATCCATGGGCAAGGAGTCCAAGAGCTCTCTGTAGTGTTGCACCCTGGGATAATACATGCTCCCTTCTTCTGGCATTAATCTTGGTACTTCCTCTGCAACACGAAGTTGAGAAAAAAATTTAAGAACTGCAGAACTGACTCAAAGAAGCATTTCCAAAGGAATCTTGGTTATGTCATAGAATGATAGGACAGCTTAGGTTGGAAAGGACCTTAAAGATCATCTACTCCAGCGCCCCTGCCATGGGCAGGGATGCCTCTCGCTTACACCAGGCTGCTCATGGTCTCATCCAATCCGGCCTTGAACACCTGAGGGAGGAGGTATCCACTCTGGGCAACCCTTTCCAGAGTCTCACCACCCTCATACTGAAGAAGTGGTGCAGATGACACAACCACAGGTAAGGAAATTTTGTTGTTCCCCACTGTAATGTGGCAAACATGCATGTACTTAATTTTAAAGCATCCAAATAATTCCAGTTCTTATGCAGCAACCCACATAAAGCCTTCAAATCAGAGAACTGGATTGAGCATCTGGTTTGTTCCTCTAGGGCTGGGAGGCTGTGGCACACAATCCTTCAACCCACAGCAGGGTAAGCTGAAGCTGCAGTAAGCTATTGTGGCTGAAACTGCAGCTACCATGCTGTAAATGTCACAGTAGAGGGATCCTACTCAAAGCATGATCAGAAGTATTCCTGCACACCACTGTGTGTTACCCTGCCCTTGATCTCTGTGCACCCTGACTCCTCACCTGGTGAATACCATCTGTAAGCACACAGTATGTTCACCCAACCTTTTCTTTACCCCAGAACACAAAATGCTGCTCCTTCACACTTAAAGAGATATAACTCTGCATTTTCTTACAAATTGGAGGCACTCTGCTTTCTGGCAATGCAGAAAGAATTTCAAAAGCCTGTAATGTGACTACTTTCAAGGTTTTTCTTCCTACTTTTTAACCTCTTTGCTGTCTTTTGGGTCTCTAAATAATGGATTCGTTCTAATTCCTTTTCCATCTAGGATTATTCTGGAATCAAGCACCTTTCATTTTCCTCTGCAGAGCAGCAGAAAGTGAGGGCAGCAGCTGTGCAGCTCTCTGTGGGACACAAAATCTCTCAGGGCAGCCTGAGCACAGAGCTCAGCTCAGCAGTGTTGCCATTGCTGCCTCCTCCATACATCCTGAAGGGCAGGAGGACAGGCAGGGTTTTACTCACAGCCACTACTAAAGGTGCTGGAAGGCCATCATAGGGTGATCACAGGATGTTAAGGCTTGGAAGGGACCTCTGGAGATCACTGAGTCCAACCTCCCTGCCAGAGCAGGACCATAGAATCTAGCTCAGGTCACACAGGAACACATCCAGACAGGCCTTGAAAGGCTCCAGAGAAGGAGACTCAACAACCTCTCTGAGGAGCCTGCTCCAGTGCTCTGGGACTCTTACAGTAAAGAAGTTCTTCCTCACATTGAGGTGGAACTTCCTGTGCTGTAGTTTACATCCATTGCCCCTTGTCCTATCTCAGGGCACATATGAGCAGAGGCTGTCCCTTCCTTCTTGACACTCAGCCCTCAGGTATTTATAAACATTTATTAAATCCCCTCTCAGTCTTCTCCAGACTAGAAAGCCCCAGGTCTCTCAGCCTCTCCTCATCGGGCAGTGCTGCTGTACCTTCAGCATCCTTCTAGCCCTTCATTGGACTCTCTCCAGTAGATTCCTGTCCCTCTTGAACTGGGGAGCCCAGGACTGGATGCAATATTCCAGGTGAGGTCTCTTCAGCTCATGTTTTTATGTTATACCACCAGCTACAAGGACAGCCCATTTACTTGTAAGACTACAAATGTCCTCTAGTCCTGAACACTCCAGGGAGACTTTAAAGCTGTATTTTACTATCTGAAGGCGACCTACAGGAAGCTGGGGGAGAATATGTGGTGGCAGGACGAGGGACAATGGTTTAAAAATGGAGCAGGGCAGATTTAGGCTGGACATCAGGAGGAAGCTCTGCACAATGAAAGTGGTGAAATGCTGTAAGAGGTTGCCCAGAGATGTGGTGGAGGCCCCATCCCTGGAGACATTCCAGCTTAGTCTTAATGGGTCCCTGGACAACCCCAACCAGCTGAAGATGTTCCTGCTGACTGCAGCAGGGTTGGCCAAGACGACCTTTGAGGGTCCTTTCCAACCCGATGCGAACTGTGACTCTGAAGGAGCCTGCATGTGATGATGCAGAGCTGCCCCCAGGCCTGCTGCGAGCCATGGCTGCGTGGGGAAGGCTCTCGCACCGAGACGCCGAAGGAATTACCATCTACGAAGGTGGCCTCAAGGTAATCGATGATCTGCGTCGCCTCGCAGATGATGTTCTCCCCGTGGATCAGCACAGGCACCTCTCCCGAGGCGTTCAGGCGCATGAACCACGGCTCGTTGTGCTCGCTCAGCGGCAGGTTCACGTCGTGCTCCTCGCACTTGAGCGCTTTCTCGGCTATGGCCAAGCGCACCTGCAACGGCAGCGCCGGGGTTACCCCGCAGCGGCACCCCCGGGACACCCACCTCGGTCCGCGGGGCCCGGCCGGCCCTGCCGCGGGTGCCGCCCCACCGGCACTGCCCTGCCTCCCCGCCTGCCTCCCTGCCCGGCTGCGGCCGCCGCCCCGGAAGGATGCGAACAGGGGCCTGCCGGCCGCGCCGCCGCCCCCTCACCTTCTGCGAGGAGAAGGACTGCGTCCAGTGGTACAGCACCAGCGGCGCCATGGCTCGGCTCAGCTCGGTTCGGCGGGCGGGGCTGGCGGCCTGCGCGGGCGAGCAGCAGCGCCGTGCCCGCGGCAGCGCCGTGCCCGCGTCCGCGGCGGCGCGCCCGCGGAGATGAAAAGAAGGAGCCGAACGGGGCGGGGGATACTGGAGACGCCTTCCGCTGCTCCCCAGCCGGCCCGGCCGGCTCAGGGTCCAATGGAAAGCCTCCCTGATGGAAAGCCGCGGACACAGCCAGCGCCCCATGGGCATGGACAGGCGGCGGGGTAGCAGCCGGAGGCAGCTTAGAGCAGGGTTTGCCCTCTCGACCTTTTTTCTCGAGCAAACGGTGTCACTGTGGATTGCAGGGATGTCGGCACCAGGCTTTGGGAAACAAAAGCAAAAATAACCACGCAAGCAAAACACCAGACCAATAAATATCCACAGAATCGCAGAATCATTTTGGTTGGGAAAGCCCTTTGCGACCGTGAGTCCAACCATTCCCTGGCTCTACCAAGGCTGGTGCTAAACCGTGGCACTCAGCACCACAGCTCTGCCTCTTTGAAACACCTCCTCCAGCGATGTGGATTCAACCACCTCCCAGGTCAGTCTGCTCCAGTGGTTTAGAACCCTTGCAGTTTCTTCTCATAGCCAACCTAAACCTCCCCTGGTGCAACTTGAGGCCATTTCCTCTCATCCTATCACTTATCCCTAGGGAGAAGAGACCAACCCCCACCTCGGTCCAGCCTCCTTTCAGGGAGTTGTAGAGAGCAATGAGGTCTCCTTTTGGCCTCCTCTTGTCCAGGCTGAACAACCTCAGTTCCCTCAGCTGCTCTTTACCAGACCTGTTGCTCTTCCCTGGACACACTCCAGCCCCTCAATGCCCTTCTTGAAGTGATGGGCCCAGAAATGAATTTTGAGGGTTTCAGGAGCAGTCTCACCTGTGCTGAGTACAGTGAGACAATCTGCTCCTGTTGTCCACACCATTGCTGATCCAGGCCAGGATGCTGGTGGGCTGCTTGGACACCTGGCCACATGCTGGCTCATCTTCAGCCAGCTGCCAACCAGCATCCCCTGGGGTCCCCTTCTGCCAGGCTTTCTCAGTCACTGTGCTCCATGCCTGTAACGTTGCATGGGGTTGTTGTGACCCAAGATCAGGACCTGGCACTTGCCCTTGTTGAACCTGTCTATCCTTCTATCCTGCTCAGTCAGTCACAATAAAGGCAACTACTTCAGGCCAGCCAGGTAATTCACTCCCACATGCAATTTCTAGATACCAGATGAATTCCACTACTACTATCCTGCAGACATTAATCCAGTATGTCTAGAGCTGCTTCCCAGTAACAAGTACACTTGATTTTAAGGGATTCTTTTACCAATGTTACTCAAAAGAATGGATTTAGGTTACTGTTTGGGACAAGGTAATGGCAAATGCCACAAAATGAAAGAGAAGGAACAAAGAGCCACCTTCCAGCCCCGTGCTGTTCAGGTGAGTGGGCACAAGGGCATCACCCTGCCTTCCCTTCCCTTCCCCAGTGACTACTCCCTGCCAGAGCCACAAACAGAAATAAACTCTTCAGAAGAGGGTACACCATGAGATACTCCTTCACAAATCCCAGTTACTGACAGGAAACTCTTCATTTGCAAAAATTTAATTTCATTGTAATTCCTTGAAGCTGGAGAATGTGCTTAGAATTGAGTTTGCCTTTTTAATTTGCATGCCCTAGACACTCTCTGTTGTGTTATTTTTGTTTGGGTTTATTATTATTTTTCTCTTAATTTTGCCTTTGAATCCAAATGTTGCAATTTCCTCACTTACCAGACGGACCACTGCTCCATTTACATTCCCTTGTTCAACTAATTAATTCAATATCAAACTTGGGCTTCTGAGATTCAGCTGTTTTATTACCTGATGTAGACGCCTAGAAAGGCAGTGAAAGTGTTGTCTACATTTAGCCTTTATCTGGGGCTAAACTCCAGCAGTTGCTCCGTCACTCAATGACCCACCCCCAGCAGGGAAGGGGGATCAGGAAAAGGAGAACAGACCCATGGCTTGCAATGAAAATGGATTTAATAGAACAGATAAACGGATCCCAATGTCGGTATAAAGTACACAAAGTTATGCTCAACCCAGCAGAGGTTCAGCAGGCAAACAGGAAGGGAGCTCCTGGGAGCAGAAGGAAAAGGAGGAGGGTCAGGAGGAAGCAGAAATTCCCAAGGAGGAATCTCCCCTCTCTAAGGCAAACTTCCCCTTCCCTCTGAGTGTGCTGCTGATGTTCTGAGACACACCTGTAGGCAACGCCAGTCAGCTGTGCTGGCTGACTCAGAGCTGCTGCTGGCCTGCAGCCCACGGTGGGCTGGCATGCCGGCCCGGCAACACCAGGGTAGCTATGCACCTTCTGGCAGACTAAGTGAAAAAGGGTCAGCGAGAACAATATTTGCTCCTTCAGACCTGATCATTAGCAGAGCATCTGCAAGCACACTCGGGTGTTTCTTCTTCTTTTCCTCTAGCCATCGGCGTTGCTGTGCCAGGCCGGCGGTGTGCCCAGGCTGACCAGCCCGGCTTGCCCGGGGGCAGCACTCGCTGCTCGCCGCTCCGAGCCCGGCAGGCAGCGCTTCTCCGCTCTGACCACAGGAGGCCTCCCTGAGCCCGGCAGGCAGCGCTTCTCCGCTCTGACCACAGGAGGCCTCCCTGAGCCCGGCAGGCAGCGCTTCTCCGCTCTNGGCTCTACCAAGGCTGGTGCTAAACCGTGGCCCTCAGCACCACAGCTCTGCCTCTTTGAAACACCTCCTCCAGCGATGTGGATTCAACCACCTCCCAGGTCAGTCTGCTCCAGTGGTTTAGAACCCTTGCAGTTTCTTCTCATAGCCAACCTAAACCTCCCCTGGTGCAACTTGAGGCCATTTCCTCTCATCCTATCACTTATCCCTAGGGAGAAGAGACCAACCCCCACCTCGGTCCAGCCTCCTTTCAGGGAGTTGTAGAGAGCAATGAGGTCTCCTTTTGGCCTCCTCTTGTCCAGGCTGAACAACCTCAGTTCCCTCAGCTGCTCTTTACCAGACCTGTTGCTCTTCCCTGGACACACTCCAGCCCCTCAATGCCCTTCTTGAAGTGATGGGCCCAGAAATGAATTTTGAGGGTTTCAGGAGCAGTCTCACCTGTGCTGAGTACAGTGAGACAATCTGCTCCTGTTGTCCACACCATTGCTGATCCAGGCCAGGATGCTGGTGGGCTGCTTGGACACCTGGCCACATGCTGGCTCATCTTCAGCCAGCTGCCAACCAGCATCCCCTGGGGTCCCCTTCTGCCAGGCTTTCTCAGTCACTGTGCTCCATGCCTGTAACGTTGCATGGGGTTGTTGTGACCCAAGATCAGGACCTGGCACTTGCCCTTGTTGAACCTGTCTATCCTTCTATCCTGCTCAGTCAGTCACAATAAAGGCAACTACTTCAGGCCAGCCAGGTAATTCACTCCCACATGCAATTTCTAGATACCAGATGAATTCCACTACTACTATCCTGCAGACATTAATCCAGTATGTCTAGAGCTGCTTCCCAGTAACAAGTACACTTGATTTTAAGGGATTCTTTTACCAATGTTACTCAAAAGAATGGATTTAGGTTACTGTTTGGGACAAGGTAATGGCAAATGCCACAAAATGAAAGAGAAGGAACAAAGAGCCACCTTCCAGCCCCGTGCTGTTCAGGTGAGTGGGCACAAGGGCATCACCCTGCCTTCCCTTCCCTTCCCCAGTGACTACTCCCTGCCAGAGCCACAAACAGAAATAAACTCTTCAGAAGAGGGTACACCATGAGATACTCCTTCACAAATCCCAGTTACTGACAGGAAACTCTTCATTTGCAAAAATTTAATTTCATTGTAATTCCTTGAAGCTGGAGAATGTGCTTATAATTGAGTTTGCCTTTTTAATTTGCATGCCCTAGACACTCTCTGTTGTGTTATTTTTGTTTGGGTTTATTATTATTTTTCTCTTAATTTTGCCTTTGAATCCAAATGTTGCAATTTCCTCACTTACCAGACGGACCACTGCTCCATTTACATTCCCTTGTTCAACTAATTAATTCAATATCAAACTTGGGCTTCTGAGATTCAGCTGTTTTATTACCTGATGTAGACGCCTAGAAAGGCAGTGAAAGTGTTGTCTACATTTAGCCTTTATCTGGGGCTAAACTCCAGCAGTTGCTCCGTCACTCAATGACCCACCCCCAGCAGGGAAGGGGGATCAGGAAAAGGAGAACAGACCCATGGCTTGCAATGAAAATGGATTTAATAGAACAGATAAACGGATCCCAATGTCGGTATAAAGTACACAAAGTTATGCTCAACCCAGCAGAGGTTCAGCAGGCAAACAGGAAGGGAGCTCCTGGGAGCAGAAGGAAAAGGAGGAGGGTCAGGAGGAAGCAGAAATTCCCAAGGAGGAATCTCCCCTCTCTAAGGCAAACTTCCCCTTCCCTCTGAGTGTGCTGCTGATGTTCTGAGACACACCTGTAGGCAACGCCAGTCAGCTGTGCTGGCTGACTCAGAGCTGCTGCTGGCCTGCAGCCCACGGTGGGCTGGCATGCCGGCCCGGCAACACCAGGGTAGCTATGCACCTTCTGGCAGACTCAGTGAAAAAGGGTCAGCGAGAACAATATTTGCTCCTTCAGACCTGATCATTAGCAGAGCATCTGCAAGCACACTCGGGTGTTTCTTCTTCTTTTCCTCTAGCCATCGGCGTTGCTGTGCCAGGCCGGCGGTGTGCCCAGGCTGACCAGCCCGGCTTGCCCGGGGGCAGCACTCGCTGCTCGCCGCTCCGAGCCCGGCAGGCAGCGCTTCTCCGCTCTGACCACAGGAGGCCTCCCTGAGCCCGGCAGGCAGCGCTTCTCCGCTCTGACCACAGGAGGCCTCCCTGAGCCCGGCAGGCAGCGCTTCTCCGCTCTGACCACAGGAGGCCTCCCTGAGCCCGGCAGGCAGCGCTTCTCCGCTCTGACCACAGGAGGCCTCCCTCGGCCGCAAGTACGATCGAAGCACCTTCTCGACCAGAGATGCTGAAGAAGCAAAGAGGCTGATGCCTTGTTCCTCGGGGCTAGCACCTACCCATCCACCTGTGTTTGCTCCACAGCCCCTCTGCTTTCTCATGCACGGCGGAAAAAAAAGCAAGCGAAAAGGCCAGATGATGAAGAAAGCTGACAGCACCCTCAAAATCCTTGCTCTAAATGTATTTGCATGAAGCTTTTCTTTTCACAGCTGAAAGGAATGTTTAGTCTCTGTAAAAGTGCTGTCGTGACCACTGGGCCCCTCATCACAAGAAAGACATCGAGAGGCTGTAGCATATCCAGAGAAGAACAGCAAAGCTGAAGGGTCTGGAGAACAGGGCAGGTGAGGAGCAGCTGAGGGAACTCAGGTTCTATAGCCTGGAGAAGAGGAGGCTGAGGGGAGAGCTCATCACTCTCTACAACTCCGTGAAAGGAGGCTGGACTGAGGTGAGTGTTGGTCTCTTCTCTGTAGTACCAGGTGATAGAACAAGAGGAAATGACCTGAAATTGTGCCAGGGGAGGTTCAGGTTGGAGATCAGGAAAAAATTCTTTCCTGCAAGAGTGGCCAGGCATTGGAACAGGCTGCCCAGGGAAGTGGTGGAGTCACCGTCCATGGAGGTGTTCAAAAGGTGTGTGGACATGGCACCTGGGGACATGGTTTACTGGATGTGGTGGTGTTGAATTGGACTCAGAGGTCTTTTCCAACCAAAACAATTTTATGATTCTGTGATCCTATGAAAAGCTGCACAAGGCACAAAGCCACACAACTGCAAATGTGACTGGTATCTTGGTGAGCTGCCACTGCAAGGAGCCCACCAGCACAGTGGGACAAATCACTTTTCTCAACATACTGACATTCCTGCCCTGTTTCTCTGCATGACCTCTCTTGGGCCTTTTGTTTTTTTGTTGGTTTTTTTTCATTATGTACCTAGAATCATTAAGGTTGGAAAAGTCCTCTAAGATCATCAAGACAAATACACCCATGAGCACTAGATCATGTCTTGTTTTTTGAACAGAATGCATGGTGTTGGAAGTGACCTTAAACATTATCTAATTCCAAACCATGGGCAGGGGCAC
>WBNM01028475.1:22763-62452 GCA_013399055.1 Ramphastos sulfuratus | reverse complement strand
CCGCCCCGATTCCACCACTTATGGATGAACTCATGGTTCTTTCTCCCTCAGGGCTTGATTTCAGCTGTTCCTTCCTCCTCCATGCCGATTCCCCTTGGAGAATGGCTCCACAGCACCTACAGGCTGGAGAAAACCTGACCCTCTTGTCTGGCTTCATCCTCTTGGGTTTCTCTGATGTCCCAAAGCCCCAACCCATCACCTTCAACATCTTCTTGTCTCTCTACGTTTGCATGGTGCTAGGCAACCTGAGCATGGTGCTGCTGATCAGCGCTGACCCCCAGCTCCACTCCCCCATGTATTTCTTCCTGACCCATTTATCTGTCATCGATTTTTGCCTCTCCTCTGCTATCAGCCCCAAAGCCCTGCAGACCTTCCTGCTGGGGAGCAGCCACATCTCTTTCCTGGCTTGCTTTGCCCAGATGTATCTTTACCTGGCACTGATCATCTCCGAGAGCTTCCTGCTGGGGGTGATGGCTTACGACCGCTACGTGGCTGTCTGCAGGCCTCTGCTCTATGCCACCACCATGTCCAGGGCGAGCTGCTGCAGCCTGGTGGTGCTGGTGTACACCGTGGGCTTCCTCAGCTCCCTGATGCACCCTGTCCTGGCAGGGAGGTTGTCCTTCTGCCAAGCCAGGAACATCAACCACTTCTTCTGTGAGCTGCCCACCCTCCTGCAGCTCTCCTGCTCCCACACCCACCTGAATGAGACCTTTCAGGCTGCTGATGCTGGGTTCAACATCCTCAGCTCCTTCCTGGTGATTCTGCTTTCCTACACCTGCATCCTCCATGCCGTCCTGCAGATCCCTCTGGCCAAGGGAAAGCTGAAAGCCTTCTCCACCTGCACGTCCCACCTGGTCGCCGTCACCACCTTCTATGCTCCAGGGGTGGTTGCCTACCTGCAGCCTGGCCCCGTGTGCTGCAGGGACAGGGCAAGGCTGGTTTCAACGTGTTACAGCATCCTCACTCCCACCCTCAACCCCCTCATCTACAGCCTGAGGAACAAGGAGGTGAAGGGGGCACTGAGGAGAGTGTGGGTGAGGAAGCTGGTGCCACACCTACCCAGGTTTTGGAAGGGCATTTGAGGCTCTTCAGTGCTTTGGAGCTACTGAAGGAGTGTTGCTTGTTGGTCCTTACTGCTCTTACTGGAGACCAGGAGGTGACACAGCAGGCGACACAGCAGGCACAGGCTGGGCAGCACTGGAGAAGAGTGCTCCTCAGACTGAGGACAGTGAACTGCCACTGCAAACTGCTTCAGTTTAATCGTTGTGTGAGCCTTCAGTAACGGATCAGAAGAACCAAGAACCCCCAGCTGCAGTGCTAGGGCAGCTCTGCAGTGCTCAGCACAGACAGGCACCTGCTGGAGCAGGGCCAGGGGAGGCCACAGCAGTGTTGGCACTGACACATTGCAGAACCAACCCGAGCCTCCTTGGGACCACCTTACACCTGCTCATCTTTTCCATTTGGGGCTGGCCAGTAATAGCCCCAGGGTTTGGGTGGCATTTCCACTGAGTTATGACCCTTCTGTCATGGCTGGGGTGGAAGAGACCAACAGGCAAAGAGGTTTTTGGTGGAGAGTTGAGACACATCTCTGATGTTTAATCAGCTACAGAACCTCTGGAAGGAGCTGTGTGCCCTGTGCAGTGACCAAGCCAATAAAGATGATGATCCCAAGCCAGCACCTTCACAAACCATGGCTCCAAAGAGGAGTGAGTGAATGGAATGGCAACCAGCCAAAGGCAGCTGCGAGTGGGTGAAGTGAACTGCTCCTAAGCTTTTAATCAAACTTCCTGGTGCAGTTTGCTTGGAGACTAGAGATACCTGGGTGAAACCCCTGAGACAGAGGCTGTGACAGGTGAAGCACCGTGCTCTGGGGGAGAGACCTTTCTTTCTCCTCCCCCTCCCCCTCTCTGTGCAGTGCACCAGAGGAAGCAGGATATGGTACTGTAGATTCAGGGCACTGGGCAGGGGGAAAGGTCCCAGTTCCCCTCTCTTTAAGGCATCAGGGAGGGCAACCACCAGAACTCCCATGGACAGCATCAGCTGAAGCCTCCACCCATGCCTCCTGCTCAGGGCTTGGGGCACTATTTAAGCTCAGCCATGGGTCTTTGAGCACTTTGCAAGCTGTGCTGGAGCTCTAATTGGTCCTGCTCCTGCTTTGTTCTTCAGCTTTTCTGCCTCCAATTTGTTCCTTGGTGTCCCCTAGGCCCTCAGTGGGAGCTGCTGCTCTGCTCAGGTGCAGTGGGACCATTCCCTGTGGATGAAGCTGTTGCCTACCCAATGTTGTGGCCACCTTCAGCTCCCAGTTTGCCTTGCCTTGGGGAGCAACTGGTGCTTGCTGCCCTGTTGCATCATACATTTGTACCAACAGCTCTTAGTGCAAAGCCAAAGCCTCCAGTGTCCAAGGTGAGGGTGAGCCAAGCATGTCATGGAGGACAAGTCTGGGGGTCATCTCCCACAACCCCCCTCCCTGTGGCTCTGGGTGGGTTTTGCTCTGCTCTGTGTGAGTTATCCACCACACAGCCTCTTACCTCTGAGCAAAAAAACCCCTTTGGATTATTGGTAGAACACCACAGTGCTCATGGCTCCTGTGGCCATCCAGAAGGCATTGTGCTAGGAGCAGTCAGCAGTTATTTTAGCTATGAAACACCAACAGCCTCCCACTCCCACTGTTTGGGCTGACTCAGAAGTGCAAACTACTCCAAGGGACAGATAATTCCCCACTCCCCTCCTCTTCTCTCTTAGTGTTCAAGGCCTGTAGGAGGTTACAGGCAGTTGGCTTTGCTTTGGAGAGTAGAGGTTCTGCAAGCATCCCTTGGCTGGGATCTCTGGGGAATAGTCTGGAGGGGAAATGTCACTTAAACATCATGATGAGAAAACAAGAGGGGGAAAATGTTTCTCCATAGTTGGGTACATTCAGGCAGGCTGAATTCCATGCCAAGAGATTTTACTCCCATCTGCTGCTGCTGCTGCTCCTAAAGCAGCTGGAAGAGGCAGGTTCACATGGAGTTGTTGTGACCCAGCTCTTGCCCTTGGGTGCACCTAACACCACACACCTAAGACTATTCCAGAGGTGGTTTTAAAATTAGGATTATTTTAGTACTGTTAATGGAACTCCCCAGTGAAACAAGCCCAGCTGCTTATGATACCTTCCCAGGGTCAGCCCTCAGATCCTTGATGCCTGCAAAACACCTAAAGCCCTCAAATGTCTTGTATCCAGAACCATGCTTGATTTGTTGGCTGTTGGCAGCTTCTTCTTTCAAAAACTAGGGGTTTTCACCCATGGAGCCTTCAAGCAGCAAGGTTTAAACCACCTTCTCCCAGAGAATGAGTGACATCATCTTGGTTTATAGATTTTATTCCAAACCACAACACATGGCTTTGACAAGGGAAAAAAACACTATGCAAAATAAAGAAGAAAACAGGGGGGAAAAAGGAGGGGAAAGAGGCACCATTTTCTTTTTCTCCTTGGTCTAGGACCTATCTCTGTGTGTACCACCACTGAAGGATGCCTCAGGGAGTGTAGAGGCTTCCCTTCAATGTTTCCTGACCTTCGTCTTTTGAAATAGAATTTAGGGGGGAAAATTTGAGGCTTTGGAGAGTTGCAGTCTCAGCTTAGCTTGTGCTAGGTTGAACCAGTCTGAGGGCAGAACTTGGCTGGAGCTGTGTTTGCAACTGAGGATTTTAGAGCAAAGAAATGGAAGGAAGAACCCACAGCAAATCCTTCGTCAGGGGAGGAGCTTACCTCATTATTTCAAGCCTACTTCCTAACTCTGACTTGACTTCCATCCACACCTCCCTGACTTCCCCCTCTGCTGCTCGTCCTACCTCTCTGTGGATGTACAATGAGGGAGAAACCACCCAGCTCCCATTTCTAAAGCTCTCCCCCTCGTTTGCACCTACTTTGCTTTCCAGATGTTCAACTTTTCCTTTCTTTACTCAGAGAAGGTGTTTGTGAGCTGCTCCCTTTAACTCACAGCCTGGATATTGCTTCTGGTGCTTGGTGGCCTCCTTCAAAGCCTCAAAGTGAGGAAAGCAGCTGCTGAGCTCTCCCTTTTCCTCACCCCTCTAACCCATCATGCTGCTCTCTTCTCTCCCAGCCTCATGGATCACTACTGCTGTGCAGAGTCTGCTATGGATTGACTAACCTAGCCTCATGGGAAGCTCTTGAGCAGCATCCTTCTTAGCACTAACACACAGGAAAGAAAAATAAAGACCATTTATTAGCCTAAAATTCCTGCTTGAGCACAGAAACCGAGCGTGGGGGGCTGTGGTTGCTCAGCCTACTTCCCCTTCTTGGCCTTGGTGGCTGTGGCGCTGTTGGCCTTGGCTTTCTTCTTTGCTGAGCCCTTGGTCTCGGGCCCCTTGCGCTTGGCTGAGGTGATGGACCCTGTCACCTTGAAGAAGTCGTCCAGCCTGCCCTGCGTGCTGCCCTGCCTGCTTTTGAGCAGCCGCTTGGCCCCGTTGCGGATCCGCTCCTCGTTGAACTGCTTCTCCCCACACATGAACTGCACCAGCTGCTCCTCGTCAGGCTCGCTCCACTTCAGCTCCACGGCGTCAGGGTCAACCACATCAGGCTCCAGGAAGAGCTTCTGGGCCTCTCTGTGCAACCAGTTCTCAGGCAGAGGGTACTTCTTGGTGTCTATCTGCTGGACGATCCTCTCGATGGTTTTGTGCTCCCTGATGAGCTCCACGGCACGCTTGGGCCCGATGCCGCGGATGCTCTCGCAGTAGTCACAGCCTAGGAGGATGCAGAGGTCCACAAACTGCTCCCAGGTCAGGCCTAGGTCCTGCAGAATCCGGTTCAGGTGAAACTCCTGGATGGGCAGCTTCTTGGTCTCGCTGGCAGTAAGATGTCTCATGAGGACAGGGCTGCCAAAGGTCAGACAATCCATGTCTTCCGTGGCAGCGGCGTAGACCTTGCCAGCCTTCACCAAGGCGGCACAGCTGGCTTCGGCCTCTCCCGGCGCCTCCACGTAGGGGATGCCCATCAGCCGTAGCAACTTCTTGCACTCGTTGGTGTGCTGCTGGGTCACCTTGACCAACCTCTTGCTGTACTTCTCTATGTTCTCCTCCTCCCCGGCCTCCTGAGCCTCCTGCAGGTGCCTCTCCGCCTCGGCACGGCGCTCGGTCCTCTTCGCCAGCTCCCCTGATTTCAGTGTCGGGGGTTTGCCGTCGAAGACGTACACAGGCTTGATGCCGCTCTCCACCATGCGGATGGTCCTGTAGAACATGCCCATCAGGTGGCTTGTGGTCTCCCCATCCTCGTTCTGCAGCACCTCAGCTCCCTGCCGCACGGCGATCAGGAACTGGTAGATGCTCATGGAGGCGTCGATAGCGACCTTGCGGCCAAAGTAGGCCTTGATGTCATTCTCCCGGACGGCGCCGGGAGCCACATCGGCAATCAGTTTGGCCAGGCCATGGATTCCCATCCTGGGCAGCAGCAGACGCAGGATGCTGGGATCAGCCTCTGCATGCAGACAAGACACAGGTGGTGCTGGGGGTTGGCAGCCAGGCTGCAGGGGTGGTGTAAGCAGGGGTGACCAGAGGGAGGTGGTCCCCTGCACAATGTTACCCCATGGGTTGTGACCTCCACCGACTGTCAGGATCCTGCTTCCAGCCTCGGCCTCTCCCAGCCCACCATTAACTCCCCTACCCCTGGTCATACCCTGACCTCAGCCTCCCCAACACATCATTAACACCCCTGTCTCTCCCAGCCCAGCCATTATAATCACCCAGGTTCCACCACTAACTCCCCATGGCTTCTCCTAGCCAGCCCTGCTGCTAGCCCCTCCCTCCTCTCACATCTCTCTCTCCCAGCACACCACTACCTGCCTCACTTCCATTACTCCCCTTTCTGCCCCAGCCTCTCACAAGCCACCATTCCCATCCTCTGTCCTGAGCCCACTGTTAACCTCCTTTCTAATCAGTCTCCCTCAGCCTCACCATTAACCCTCTGCTGCTTTCCACTGCGATCTCTCCCAGCCCACACATACCCACCCACCTCACTTCAGCCACCAGAATTCCCTCCCCAAGCCCACCCCAGCCATGATTCCCCCTCCTCCAGCCCTACCTCAGCCTCTTCAGCCACCATTACCCCTTCCTCCTGAGCCCGTGATAGCTTCTTCCCAGCCACAACTATGCCCCCCACAGCCCTCCTCAGCCTCCCCAGCCACTATTATCTCTCCCCTGGAGCCCCTGCCGCTTTACCCTGGCCACCCTCATACTCCACCCATAGCTCTCTTCAGCCTTTCCAGCCACCCCCATTCGCACTCTGGGCCCTCCTCAGCCTCCCCAGCTGCCATTACCTGCCCTCCAGGCCCTCCTCGGCCTCCCCAGCTGCCACTACCTGCCCTCCCCTCCTCGGCCTCCCCAGCTGCCACTACCTGCCCTCCAGTCCCTCCTCGGCCTCCCCAGCTGCCATTGCCTGCCCTCCCGGCCCTCCTCGGCCTCCCCAGCTGCCACTGCGTGCCCTCCCCTCCTCGGCCTCCCCAGCTGCCATTACCTGTCCTCCAGGCCCTCCTCGGCCTCCCCAGCTGCCGTTACTTGTCTCCCGGGCCCGCCTCAGCGTCCCCCAGCAGTCATTCTCCCCCTCCCAAGCCCCCTGCAGCTCCCCCACCCACTCTTGCAAGCCCTCCCCAGGCCCCTCAGGCCGCCGTTACCCCGCAGCTCGCTCCCGCCACCGCTCCCGCAAAGGCCGCCGGGAGCCGACTGAGCCAATAGCGAGCGGCTCCCGCTGATCCCCGCCCACTATCCCGGCATGCTCCGCTCCACTCGCCACTTCCGCTTCCGGGCAGAGCGGCTGGCGGAGGCGACGTGTCGGAGTGGAGCGGGCACCGGCACCTGTGCGGCATGGTGAGGGCTGGGAGCCGGGAACTGCGTGTGGGGGAGCCAGGGCCCAGGAAGCTGCGGTCAGGGGCTGGGAGCCGTGACACCGCAGGTGGAAGCCGAGGTGCTAGGTCTCGGGGCTGGGAACCGAGACTGGAAACGGGGAGGCAGGGGTCAGGGGCCCGGAACTGCCGGGGTTGGTGAGCCCTTCTCACGCTGCTGTCAGGGGCCGGCGAATGAGAACTCTGGGCTGAGGAGTCGCTGTCAGAAGCTGGGGAGCCAGGACTTGGGGCTGAGAAGTGGCGGCCAGGAGCCAGAAGCCGGGACTGGAGGGACAGGGAGACGTAGATAGGAGCTGAGGCGCCAGCACCTGGGGCTGGCAGTAGTTACAGTCGGGAGTCGGGTGCCGAGTCGGGAGCCGGGCCACAAAGCAGCCGGGATCAAATGGCGAGGAGCCTCCGGAAAGCCGCTGTCAGGGGCGGGAGCAGGGACACGAGGCCAGTAGCCGATCTCAGCCCCGTTCTGTCCCCGGTGGTGCCGCTCACCTTCGCCCTGTCCCCGCAGGAACTGGAGGCGATGAGCAGGTACACCAGCCCGGTGAACCCGGCCGTCTTCCCTCACCTCACCGTGGTGCTGTTGGCCATCGGCATGTTCTTCACCGCCTGGTTCTTCGTGTATCCCCGGGCTGGAGACGGGAGGGGGCGGTAGGGCAGCGAGAGGCCAATAGGGATAGGAATGGGTGGGAGGTCCCCTCCTCTTCCTCTGCGTCCGTTATCACCTTGACCCTTGGGTGCAGCTACGAGGTGACCTCGACCAAGTACACAAGAGACATCTACAAGGAGCTGTTGATCTCTTTGGTGGCCTCACTCTTTATGGGCTTTGGTGTCCTCTTCCTGCTGCTGTGGGTTGGTATCTACGTCTGAAGCCCCTGGTGAAGGGGGAGCACCTCCTGAATCCCATTGGCTGGAAGCTCCTGGAGTTCTTCACACTGTGCATGGGTCTGGGTTGGGGGTGGTCCTGTGACTTCAGTAGCAGCAGAGCTTTGCTCTGGAGAATGCTCTCACAGAGCTCCTCCATCTCTAGTCCAGTTCTAGATGGGAAGCTCCACAGAAGCTCTTTTTGTATTCCTTTTATACTTCAACCACAAAGCCCTTACCAGGTGTGGGCTGTGCTCTGTCAAGTGACTTCTGCCAGCACCCAGACTGAATAAAAGTGGCTCTGTCACCCACCTGCCTTTCAGTTCATGACTTGGCTTCTGCCTGCACTACTTTTCCAACTGACTTTTCCAAGCCACTTGGCAGGAGATCCCTGTGCCTTGGGATGGACCTGGTGCTCCACAGCTCTTGTCAGGATGTCCTCCCCCCAAATGTGACCTGTCTCTCCCCTCACCCTGCTCAAGTGATGAGAACAGTGGTGGTTGCAGTGGATGTGGCTGGTGGGGTAGACGCAGGGGAGGAGGAGACAACAAGACCCAAGGGCTGATAGTAGCCACACAGCCACTGGACCACAGTCCTGGTGAAAGCTGGAAGAAACTAACTTCTAGGAACTGTTGCAGGTTGTTTGGGGCTCTGAGCAGCCTGCTTTAGTGGGGGATGTCCCTGCTGACTGCTGGGATGGGTTTGACTGGATAGAACCAGAACAGAACCATTTTGGTTGGAAAAGACCTTTAGGATCATCAAGTCCAACTCTGACCCCAAAAGGTCCCTTCAGGCCAAAGCAGTGTGAGGCTCTGCAGTCAGGAGGTACATCTGGATGTCAGTCACTGCTCTTGCTCCACACACTGGAGCCCCTGGCAGGCTGCACTCAGGGTCTGCCCTTCAGTAGGGATCAAGAGAGTCCTTCCCATAAAATAGCTTAGGCTGGAAGAGACCTTTCAGACCATGGAGCCCAACCCTGCACACAGCACTGCCAGGACACCACCAAACCATGGCCCTCAGCACCACAGCTCCAGGGCTTGGAAACCTCTCCAGGGATGGGGACTGCATCACTGGCCTGGGCCAGGCCTTGACAACCCTCAAGGGCAAGAAATTTTTCCTCATGTCCAACCTGAACCTCCCCGAGGCAACTTGAGGTTGTTTCCTGTCATCCTGTTCCTTCTGGAGATCATCCAGAAGCTAAAGCAGGGCACCCACAGCAGCTGGCCCAGCAGGGCAGTGCCCAGGGGGGTTGGAAGCNAGGGGGGTTGGAAGCTCTCCACACAAGGACACTCCACAGCCTCTCTGGGCAGCCTGCTCCAGGCCTCCAGCACCCTCACACCAAACAAGCTTCTCCTCAGCCTCACATGCAACCTCCTGCCTGCCACTTTGTGCCCTCTGCCCCTTGGCCTGTCCCTGGGCACCACTCACAAGAGTCTGGCCCCAGGCTTTAGCCCCCCACAGCTGCTTTAGCTGTTGCTGAGCACTGAGCAGATGCCCTCTGGGGCTGCTCTTCTGCAGGCTCTCAGCCTTTGCTCCTCCCAGAGCTGCTCCAGGCTCCTCAGCATGCTCAGAGCCTCAAATGTTTTCTGATGGCTCCAGATCCATCCTTAAGCTCTGAGGTGCAAGGAGAGCTCTTTTCCAATCCGTGTTCTAACAGACTTGATGTGGCGCTTTGGGACATGTTCTGCTGGTCCTGGAGGTGTTGGGTAGGAGCTGGATTTGATCTCAGAGGTGTTTTCCAACCTTAATGAGCCTAGGATGTAGCAATGATGAGCAGCAGCAGGTTGGGACTCCTCTTACCTCACTTGGACACAATTCATGACCCAAGGTGGATTTTTTTTTATTCTTTTTTGAGTTCCTGAACTATAAACTTCCTAAATATGAAGGGAGGAACACATCAGGAGCCATCCTTGGATACAAAGTAGTATTTATATATTTATTTGGGGGGGATGGGGAGAGAAACTTTACCTCCAGCATAAAACAAAGTCTAAAATAAGCCAAATAAAAACAAACAGCAACAACAACAACAACAAAATGAAAACAGTAAAAACGGGGGGGGGGAACAAACATCCAGCAAAATATAAATAGAAATGGGAAAGAAAAGAGGGGGGAACCACTTTGTACACCCCCAAAAAAACCCCACAAACAAATCATCAAGAATACCTGCTAAGAACACAACTCTACGAGGCTTGCTGGCAATATACAGTGATTAAAGCTGTGACAGCAACACTTAACCCAAACAAATTAGTGCTTTACTTGTTTTACTTTGTGGTTCTTTTCAACTCACTTCTTACTCTGGTGGCACAGTCTCTTATTTACAAGGCTTTTAAGCTCCCAGCCACAGGCCAGAACCTTGGTGAATTTGCTTTTCAAACAAAAACTCCCAAAGCAGCCCAACTTTGGCTTCCTTTTCCATGCTCTTCCCTGCCACCCATGTCTGAAAAAGAGATGAAGCATCTCATTCTCAGCCCCACAATAAGGAAGTTTATTTTTCCTTACCCCCTTCCCAGCTCCCTCTGTCTGGTGCTGATTGTGAACTCTCCTCTGACTGGCTGGGGGATGAGAACTCCTCAAAGGACCTCTTTGGAGTGCACACAGCTGTTTTGGGTGGGTTCTGAAGCCATCCTGTGACCCCTTTCATCATTGCAAAGCCCTTTCTGAGCTCACTGCCTTCCTTGCTGGTGGACTTGCCACGAGGCTGGATGGGGCTCTGAGCAGCCTGCTCTAGGTGGGGATGTCCCTGCTGACTGCAGGTATGGGTTGGATGAGCTGACCCTGAAGGGTCCCTTCGACCCACAGCAGTCTGAGGTTCTTCAGTCAGTAGGGAACTATGGATGTCAGTCAATGCTCTCACTCCACAAACTGGAGACTCCACCACTGCCCTGGGCAGCCTGAGCCAGGCCTTGACAACCCTCAAGTGCAAGAACTTGTTCCTCATGTCCAACCTAAACCTCTCCTGGGGCAACTGGAGGCCACTTCCTCTCATCCCTGTGGATGGGGCTCTGAGCAGCCTGATCTAGCTGAGGATGTCCCTGATTCCTGCAGGGCTGGGATGAGCTTGAAAGGTCCATTCCAGCCCAACGTCTTCTCTAATTCCTGCTTTGTGGTATACTTGGAGATATTTGTGATTTAAGACCCCAAGAAGTCCATCCTGAAGCCCTCTTGACAGCAGCAATAGATGGGGAGGGTCTTTGCACTTCAGGTGCTGCCTCACCTCAGTCCTGAAGCTACCTGGCCAGCAGTTTGAGGCACTCAACGTTTTAATGCACAGCTGGGAACAACATTCCCTGCTTGGGAAAGAAATAAAGGCACTAGAGATGTTCCTGCAGCCCTTAGGCACTTGGTTTGCCCAGAGTCCTCCCACAAGCCCCATGGCTGAACATGGCAGGGTCACCTGAGACTCCAGCTCCTCCTGGGCCACCACTGCTCCCACGTTTTCTAGTGATTGATTGAGTCCTCCCCTCCAGGATGGACTCCTGGGTCTCAGCTGATCCCCACTCATGACCACCAGTGAGGTTTGGGGTGGGGGGCAGGGGGGGAAGGCTGCTGGTGGTGATTGCAGGCAGCGGTGCCAGCTCTGGTCCTCACATCACCATCTGGTATCTCTTTAGGGTCTAAACTGTGTGGAGATTTAGCCCAGCTGGGCAGTAGAAGGGAAAGCAGCAGGACTGAGCAGACAGGGAGGAGCTGGTGGCAACACTCTCCTCAGGGCACACCAGGCTGGGCCACTGATTGCCAAGGGGAGAACAGAAGCTGCCAAGAAAGTAACTTCCCAGTAGAAGGCCAAGCAGGACAGCTTGGAGCAGGCTGCCCAGGGCTACATCTGAGGGTCTCCTTCCCCATCGTGGGGAGCAGCAGAGACTCCTGCTGAGCCTGCAGCTGCCCTGCTCCTGCTTGCTACTCCCAAAGCCCTGGCACCTCTGGGGTCCTTTCAGGGTAGTCCCTTCTGCACTCCCTGCTCACCTTCTGCCTCCTGCTTGCCCCAGCTCCGGCACACCCCTGGGGAGAGCTGTCTGCCCTTGGAACCACCCTGCAGACGAAGTACCTGTGGTGGGCAGGGTGCCAGCTCGTGGGGACACCTCGAGGAGCCACAGGACTGTGGCTGCTTTGCTGGGATGAGCTTTGGGATGGGTGGCAGGAGACCAAACTGCTTCTTGGGTGAGAGAGAGAGAAGGTGGGGAAGGGTCCCACAAGACCTCCACAGGAACCGAGAGAGCAGGTGGGGAAGGGTCCCACAAGACCTCCACAGGACCCATCTCTCCATCTGGCTAAAAAAACAACAAAAAAAGGGTGTTTGCACAGCCCTTGGTGCTGGTGCCACACAACCTGCAGCTGGCAAAGGGCAGGGCTGGTGCAACGAAAGACAGCAGCCAGAGCCTGGAACAAAGCAGCTGGGTTCCAGTTGTCTGCATCCAGCCTGGGACTGCAGTGGTTAAGGCATCCTCCTCCCTAAAGCCATCTCTGGAGCCTGCTCTGGGGCTGCCGTTCTCACCTCACAGGTAACTTGGCCTCCAGGCAATGTCTTCTCCTTTAGCAAGAGGTGCTGGGGCAGGACAGGAGCAGGCCACAAGGTGCTGAGCAGCTGCTCTGATGTACCCACCAACTCGGCAGCAGTTGAGCTTCAGCGTGGAGCTTGGGGGTGCCACACCCCCGCCCAGCTTTGGTTTCCTACATGAGACACCAGCGGCTCAGCAGGGACAGGATGACAAGACCCAGTTTTGGGACAGCTTAAAAGTAAAACAGCAACAACCCAGCAAAAAGGGAAGAATTCAGTAGTTTAGCAAGTTAAGAACTTGTAACAGTAAACCACCCCCAAGGCACTCCAGGGAACTGCTTCCTGAGGGTCTCCAGTTGCTACTGACCCCCCCTGCCCCACACACAGCCCTTGAGGGACAAGATCAGGCTCTTCAGAGCCTGCCAGAGGTCCGTGGGGTGTGCTGTGTCCCCAGCGAGCTGGCCTTGCTCTGCAGGGCACAGCAGGCTTGGCCAGGGGCTCTCTTCTGCAGTCTAGGCGGAGGTGGCTCGGGTGGAGCCAGGGCACAGCAGGCAGCGCTGCAGGGAGCCCCACGCTGCTGCCAGGGGAGGGGGAAGGAGGGTCCCACCACGCTTGACAGAGGTGACCGGGGGGCATTCTTCTGCCATGGGGTGGTGGCAAGTGTCCCCACGCAGAGCCTGGCCTGGGCACAGCCTCAGCAGCATCTCTGGTGGGCTGCTTGTGTCCATCCATCCATCAGATACCGACCCAGACCTGGAGAGGGTCAGAGCCCAGCAGGGAGGACAGGTGGGGCCAGTGGTGAAGCTGCAGCTTCTCATCTGCAGAGGACAACTCGTTCGTGGGTCCTGGGGGGTCTCCAAGGAGGGGGGGGCGTTCAATGGAGTGGGGCTGTGGGGTCAACTAGAAGGAACAGCAACTCCAGTGTAGGACTTCCAGTATGTCCAGGCACAGCCTTCCTTTCCAGGCCAAAGTCCAGTGTTTTGCTCTTGGAAAGGGCTCCAGTGGTGAGCAATTCCAGTGTTGTGAAGGACTGAGGGGGTCCCTCTGGGACCACCAAGCCAGTATGGGATGGAGCTCCCATCTGGGATGTGGGAGAGCTGTCCAGGTGCAGTCCAGCAGTAAGGCTTCCAAATCCAGTGGCGTAAGAGGAAGGGCAAGTGATGGAGAACACCAAGGTCCCCCACAAAGGGTGGAGAGAGATGCTGGGGGGTGGCGTGGGGTGGTGGGAGGTGGTTTGAGGTGAGCCCAGGAGGTCCCCACAGAGCTGGCTGTGTTCCTGTGGCTCAGGGCTCTGTCCTCTGCAGGTGCTTTTCTTCTTCGGGGTCTGCACTAGCAGCCACGACCAAACCAGCTTCACACAGCAGATGGGGGTGAGGTGGGGCTGGGGGCCAGTGGAGGAGGGGTGCTAGAAGAGTCTCCCCAGTGACACCAGTCCCCCTCCTCTCTCCAACCAGAGGGCACTGGTGCTGCCAGGACTCACTCACAGAGCCAGAAGAACTGGAAATAGTAGTCAGTGAAAAGCTGTCCCAGCTGCTGGGCACTGCTGCTGCAGTTGGCTTGGCCCTGGGGGAGAGGGAGAGAAAAGAGCTTACAGAGAGGGGTGGGAGATGTCCTCCAAGGGGGGAGCTCTGCCTGAGCTACCTGACACATCATGGGGTCACACAATGGGTTTGCTTGGGAGAGACCTTTAAGATCGTGGGGTCCAACCCCTACCCACACTGCCAGGGCACCACCAACCCATGGCTCTCAGCACCACATCTACCATGGCTGAAACCCCTCCAGGGATGGGCACTGCACCACTGCCCTGGGTAGCTTCTTCCAGGCCTCGACAACTCTCAGGGACAACAAATTGTTCCTCATGTCCAACCTAAATCTGCCCTGGGGCAATTTGAGGCTATTTCCTCTTGCCCTGGCACTTGTCCCTTGGCAGCAAAGCCCAACCCTCCCTGGCTGCAGCCTCCTTGCAGGGAGCTGCAGAGAGCCAGAAGCTCTCCCCTCAGCCTCCTTTCCTCCAGGCTGAATAACCTCAGGTCCCTCAGAAATTCTCCAGACCCTTCTCCTTGGGCTTCAGACCCTTCCCCAGCTGTGTTGCCCTTCTCTGGACCCACTCCAGCCCCTCAAAGTCCTTCTTGGGTGGAAGGGCCCAAAACTGAACCCAAGATTCCAGGCATGGCCGCAGGAGGACAGGGGAACAATCCCTGGCCTGGTCCTGTAACTGCAGAAGGCACCAACCGTGCTGGAGAGGGCTGTGGAAAGCTCTTGGTGCAGCCTCCACAGTCCTGCTGCTCCCCCTCCTGCTGAGCAGGGGGACAAGAGGGACGGGAGGGCAGACAAAGCAGTGCTGTCACTCACTGGCTGTGCCACTCGGAAGTGGTAGGTGAACTCCTGGAAGGACATCATCACGAGGGGCCAGCGGTGCCATGTCTCCTGGGCAAGAACACAACAGCTGGGCTGAGACCAGGGCCCAGCACCAAGGGGATGCTCCCCCTGGCCAGGCTGCTGCAGACCCCTCTGGAGGGACTGATCACAGAACCACAGAGTGTCAGGGGCTGGAAGGGACCTCCAAAGCTCCTCCACTCCAACTCTTGCCAGGGCAGCATTGCCCAGAGCAGGTCACACAGGAACACATCCAGGCAGGGTTTGAATATCTCCAAAGAGAGACTCCACAGCCCCCCTGGGCAGCCTGTGCCAGGGCTCTGGCACCCTCACAGGGAGAAAATTCCTCCTCACATTGACGTGGAACCTCCTGTGCCTCAGCTTCCACCCAGTGCCCCTTGTGCTGGCATTGGGCATCACCCAGCAGAGCCTGGCTGCAGCCACCTGGCACTCACCCTGCACATCTTTATCAACATTCACCCCTCAGGCTCCTCCTCTCCAAGCCACAGAGCCTCAGCTCCCTCAGCCTCTCCTCACACGAGATGTTCCAATTCCTTCAGCATCTCTCTGCTGGACTCTTCCAAGCATTTCCCTGAGGTCCTTCTTGGACTGAGGGGCCCAGAACCGGACACAATATTCCAGATGTGGCCTCACCATGACACTGTGCACCACACCTCCTCCTCCTCCTCCTCACCTGTGTGTCTGTAGCATTGGTGGAGCTGTTCATCTTCACAGCATCCTGGCAGGGGGCACTGGAGGTGAGGCCACAAAGGGAGATGGACACAGCTGAGGAGGAGCTGCAGAGAGAAGACGTGGTGAGACCACAGCCACCAGTTCCCCACCTCAGGAAGAAGGCACCATGGCCAAGTGGCACAGGATCCAGCTGACTTCAGGGGCACCAAAGCACCAAAGAGCTGTGCCCTGGTCCACTCACTTCATCTCCAGGGTCAGGTTGGTGTTCACTGCTGTGAGCTGGTTGACAGGGATGCGGTAGGTGAAGCTTCCAGCCCTAGGGACAGCAAAAGAGAACATCAGACCCTGCCCAGCATTGCAGGTGGCTGTGAGGTGACCAGGACAGGACCCAAAGGCTCTCTCCTCTCAACAAGGAGGACTTCCCAGGCTAGGTCCCAAGGACCAGCTCATCACCACATGCAGCCTTCCAGCTCCTCCTGCCCAAGGAGCAGCCCAAGCTGCCTCAGGGTAGTGGCACAAAATGGCCCAAGGCTCCAGGAGATGCTTCTCCTGGAGCTTCCAGAGTGCTGCTCCCACCCAAGCGCTGCCAGATGGCCTTGCCTTGCTCACCTGCAGGTGTCTGGAGCTGCACAGTACTGGGCCTGGATGGCCATGTTGATCTCCATGATCCGGATAGAGAGCAGCACTGGGCTTGGCCCTGCAGGTGGGAGAAGAGGCTCTTTAGGAGAGGAGAGGGCTGGCAGCTGGGAAGAGCTAGAAGGGACCTCTGGCACTGAGACCTGCGTTCTTCATCACCCTGTCATCAGAGACAGGGTCAGACTGCTGCAAGACATTTTGTTCCTCACCCCAGGAAGGACATTGAGGGGCTGGAGCAGGTCCAGAGAAAGGCAACAAAGCTGGGGAAGGGTCTGGAGAGCAGCAATGGTGAGGAGCAGCAATGGTGAGGAGCAGCTGAGGGAGCTGGGGGTGTGGAGGCTGAGGGGAGAGCTTCTGGCTCTCTGCAGCTCCCTGCAAGGAGGCTGCAGCCAGCTAGGGTTGGGCTCTGCTGCCAAGGGACAAGTGCCAGGGCAAGAGGAAAGGGCCTCAAGGTGCCCCAGCGGAGGCTTACATTGGACATGAGGAACAATTTGTTGCCCTTGAGGGCTGCCAAGGCCTGTGCCAGGCTGCCCAGGGCAGTGGTGCAGTCCCCATCCCTGGAGGGTTCCCAAGTCCTGGAGCTGTGGTGCTGAGGGCCATGGTTTGGTGGTGCCCTGGCAGGGCTGGGTGAAGGGTTGGATTTGATAACCTTAAAGGTCTTCTCCAGCCTCAACAATTCCATGATTCTAAGACTGTGCTAACCAGGCCTGGAGAACCAGGAGAAGAGGTGCCCCAGACTGTGCCACAGGTGCCATCAAGTCTCCTTCCTCTCTGCTGCCAGCACAACTGAGCCTGGGAGTTTCTTCCTCTAGCTCCCACTTAGAAATGATTGTGGAAGCTGATATGGGGTCAGAACAGAGATCCCAACCCAAACCATGGTTTAGGACTCCATCTAAAGGGGAGCTAGGAGCTGGCCAGCAGGGCCAGATGGAGGTTGGGATGGAGAGATGGAGGGATGGAAGGAAAGAGGGATGGAGGGGTGGAAGGATAAAGGGATGGAGGGATGGAGAATGGAAGGATAGAGGGAAGGAGGATGAAGGGGTGGAGGGATGGAGAATAGGATGGAAGGGTGGAGGTTGAATCTGGCAGCGCGGACTGGAGGCTGAGGACACAGCGAGAGGTTCGAGAGGACAGGTGGGAAGCAAGCAGCCCAGGAGGGGGCCAGGAGCGCGGCGGTGTGCAGGCAGGCAGGCAGGCAGGAGGAGCTGTGCACCTACCGTCCGGGGCAGGTCCGTCCTGCCGGGGCCGCTCGCTCGCCGCCTGCCCGAGGCTGCGCTGCTGCCGGCTCAGCCCCAGCGGGGAGCTGCTGCGGGAGAGCGACAGGTTGGAGATGTACTTGGCTTTGGCCTGGAGGTGGGTGAAGGGGGAAGAGGGGCTGGCATTGGGGCTGCCGAAGCTCTGAGACCTGTCAGGAGTCTTTGGCCACTTGGGGTAGGAGTTGGCTTTGCCGGTGCTGCCCCTGGATTTGCCTTTGATGTTTGTCGCCGGTAGCAGCGAGGTGTGACTTTGGTCTGGGGAAGCAAGAAGGAGAGGAAGGGTTGGGCTGAGAGGTGGGGAGAGGCTGGCAGAGCCTTCTGACCTTCAGAGCTCCCAGCTCTGGGCCCGTCTCGTCCCCACGTCAGCTTCCACACTACCCCTCTGAGGCTCCCCAGTCCCCGTGCCTGAAGGGACTGGTGAGGTCTGGGCAGGAATGGAAGCTGGAGAAGGCTGTGGGGACAAAGAGGGGACACAAGTGCATGCTCAGGGCATGGTGTCTAAGGCAAGCTTAAGAGATGGCTCCAAGGGTGTTACGGTCCTGCAGTGACTGCCTGAGGTACAGCAGTGGTGATGATGATGGAGCAAGTGACCTTGCAGAAGCCCTGCTTGGGCAGCCAAGAGGCAGCAGCTCCTGGCTGGTCAGAACCCTGCTCAAAGCAAACAGAGGAATGAGGTCAGACTGTGCGGTAGAGCTGCTGGGGCCAACCCCAGTGTAGCCCCTCAGGATTTTGTGGTGGCAAAGCAGACAGGTCCAAAGTCCTTCCCCAGCCCCCACTGACTCCTGAGCATAAAATCCCAGACTGATTTGGGTGGAAGGGACCTTTGAAGGTCATTCAGTGCAGCCCCCTGCAGCCAGCAGGGATGGCCCCAGCCAGAGCAGGGTGCCCAAAGCCCCAGACATCCTGACCTGCAGTGGTGCCAGCCATGGGGCAGCTGCCACCTCTGGGCAACCTGGGACAGGCTCTCACCTCCCTAAGGTCAAAATTTTCTCCCTCCTCTCCAGTCTGAATCTCTCTCTGCTCACCTCTTGTCCTCACAACTGCCGTGCTCAAAATTCTGTCCCTCAGGCTCTGTAAGCACTGCAAGGCCACCAGAAGGTCTCCTTGGAGCCTTCTCCTCTCCAGCCTGAGCAGCCCCACCTCTGCCAGCCTGGCCTCACAGCAGAGCCCTGCCAGCCTTGCCAGCACTGCTGTGGCCTCCTCTGTCCCTGCTCCAACAGGTCCCTGCACTGCAGCTGGGGGCTCGGCAGAGAGGCAGAATCCCCTCCCTGCCCCTGCTGCCCACACTGCTGGGGAGCAGCCCAGGACATGGTTGGCTTCTGAGCCAGCTCAGCTCCAGCTTTCCGCCCCCAGCACCCCCAGGGCCTTCTCCACAGGGCTGCTCTCCAGCCCCTAGCCTGGACTGATATCAAAGATTGCCTCATCCCGCGTCAGTGACCTTGAACTTGGACTTGTTGAACCTCACAAGGTTGACACAGTCCCACTTCTCCAGGTCCCTCTGGGTAGATCACATCCCTCAACCTCACCACTCAGCCTGATGTCATCTGCAGCCTCTCTGAGCCACTGTCCATGTCACTGATACTGAGGAGCACTGCTCAGGGATGTCTGAACTACACCACAAGGGCGGTGAAGACCTGGCTGGCCCTGAAGCTGTCTGCTGGCAGAGACCTCAATCCTGGCAGCAGGTGTGGAGGTAACCAGGCACACTTTGGAGGGAGAGGTGAGATTAGACTGGGGCTGTGAGTGATGCAACAGTGAGAGAGGCTTTGGTGTGGTGCCAGCACCCCCGGGGTGCTTGGGCTGGTACATACCTGTCCGGTTAGTGGCGTGAGTGGGGCTGGGGTCAGCCAGGGCAAGGGAGGAGGTGTTGGAGGGAGCAGCAGAGCAGCAGGTGGAGAAACATGGTGGGCTGAAGCAGGCTAGAAGGCTGTGACCAGGTGAGCTGGAGACTGCACCATGAGTATCTCCTGTGACTGCAGGACAAACAGCAGGCACATGTGGAGTAAGTCATGGGGAGAGGCACCCCAGAGGAGCAGCACCCCCAGCACCATCAGGCTTGGAAAAGGCCTCCCAGATCACCCAATCCACTACCCCAACACTGCCAAGCCCATCCCTTCCACAAAGCCAACCTCCTAGGGTGCCCCAGCATGAAGACAGCACCACACCAGCAAGCCCCAGGGTCGTGGTGGAGGAATCATCACCATGGAGGTGTTCAAGAAACGTGTAGGTGCGGCACCTGGGGACACGGTTTAGCTGGGCTGATGGTTGGACCAGGTGATCTTAGAGGGCTTTGACAGCCCAAACAGCTCTGTGACTCTATGGAGGAGCAGCCACTTTCAGCAGCCTTCCCCCCACACCCCAGCACGGGGTGCATCTGCCAGGTCTCCTGCCACACCTACCAGGGTGTGGTGGGGTCCTGCTGCCGGCCCTGTCGGATGCGGCGGTGGAGCGCACCAGCTGGGTCTTGTCCAGGTTCTGGCTTGACCTGGAAAGCAGGAGAAAATGGTGACAACCTCTGTCATGGGGGACAATGGTGCCACTTACACGTGGGGAGGTGGCTGTGGCAGTGAGTGGGCTCAATGGGACCAAGTGTATGGGGCAGGAGCAGAGGTTTGGGGGTTCGAGGGCGAGGAGGAGCAAAGCCTGGAACGGTCTCGGAAAGCAAAGGCAGGAGAGGGACACTCAGGCAAGGAGAATGGCACAGCAGGTGGTGTGGCAGTCCCACATCTGGCAGGGATGAGTCCCAGCTGGTCCAGAGGACACCAGCAATGCTCCCTTGATGCTCACAGGGTGTACTTGGACTGGATTCCAACAGTGATCTCCAGAGTGGATTTCTGTGCTCTGGTCTAAAGATGCTGAGCCGTAACAGGCTCTGAGTCCTCACCATGCCTCAGGAAAGGTGCTCCTTGTCTCACAGACACTGTTCCTCACCTTGCTTTCCAGAAACACACAGGGTCTGGTCCCACCCAGATCAACCCCAGCTCTTTCACTGGAGCTACCAAGACCTGAGCTCAGGACACCACAAGCATCTCCTGAGGGTAAGGCAGATATGACACAGGATGAACTGATGCTGAGGCCACAGCAGGAGTCCTGGGTCCAGTTCTGGGCTCCCCAGCTCAGCACAGACTGGGAGCTGCTGGAGAGAGTCCAGTGCAGGCTCTGAGCATGCTGAGGGGCCTGGAGCAGCTCTGGGAGGAGCAAAGGCTGAGAGCCCTGGGGCTGAGAGCCTGCAGAAGAGCAGCCCCAGAGGGCATCTGCTCAGTGCTCAGCAACAGCTAAAGGAGCTGTGGGGGGCAAGAGCCTGGGGCCAGACTCTTGTGAGTGGTGCCCAGGGAGAGGCCAAGGGGCAGAGGGCACAAAGTGGCAGGCAGGAGGTTGCATGTGAGGCTGAGGAGAAGCTTGTTTGGTGTGAGGGTGCTGGAGGCCTGGAGCAGGCTGCCCAGAGAGGCTGTGGAGTGTCCTTGTGTGGAGAGCTTCCAACCCCCCTGGGCACTGTGCTGCTGGGCAAGCTGCTGTGAGTGCCCTGCTTTGGCAGGGGTTTGGGCTGGAGGATCTCCAGAGGTCCCTTTCAATCTCCCCACGCTGGGATTCTGGGATTCATTGCTCCACTCCTTCCCAACTGCCTCCTCCTGCTCCACCTCGAGCACACAATTCCTTTCTCCACCCTTGGCTTCAGTGGCTCCTCAACCTCCTAACTCCTTACTGACAGGGTCCATAACCCTTCCTCCTGGATCCCACCTGCTGAAGGACATCCACATTCCTTTGTTGTCAATGTTACTGCAGATTCTTGGTCTTCTGGGGTGCAGATGAAAGAAAGAAGAGGAATGGAGAGAAGCTGCAGCAACCAAACAAGGGGAGAAGGGAAGGTCACGTACCGTGGACAGAGCGCGACCGGCACCCCAGGACCCCTGTGCCGGAAGAGGGCCAGGAGACAGGCAGTGGGCACAGCAAAGGAGCTGCAGGATGGTGAGGGAAGGGGGGAAGGAGAAGTGAGGTGGTAGAGGATGAGGAAGACATGGCAGGGGAGGGGAATGAAGGAGGATATGGAAGATAATGGATATGGAAAGATGAGAATGGGAAAACGAAAGGCCAAGTGGGAAGAAGAATGGGTTGGGTGAGCAGTGGAACCAGACCAGGATGGAGAGAAACAGGAGAGGGAAGGAGAAAGAGAAAAAGAGACTCATTATCTGGTGACAGGAGCTGCTGGAGGGGTGAGGTGGGCAGAACCAGCTGCCCAGTGCATACTGCCCAGGCTAGGGCCAGCTCCTTGCCGCCTTCTGTGCCTGCAGAGCACAGCTCCTGCCTAGTCCAGACTGGTCTGCAACCAGTGGGCTGATGCTGGTTTACTCCAGCTGAAGAGGCTCCCAAAGGTCACTGAGAGCAGCCAAGCATCACCTCACTTCTGTGTCTTCTCTGCCCTACCCTCCTCACTCCAGGTCATCTGCCTGACACCAGGGCTGGCCATGTGGGTGGACTGGGTTTGCAGCTTTACTGGAACAGTGCTCAGTAACCTCACAGCAGCTGCTTTTGAGCTCCAGACTCCCCAGGCCACCATAGCCTCCCCCAGGGCCAGAGGCACTCACCCATCAATATCCACCAGGTCCTCCTCACTGCGCAAGCTCAGCACGTAGAGAGTGGACATGGACACCACACTGCAGAGAGAGAGACAGGCTGAGGGTGGGCAAGGGGCACAGGGAGGGGCATGGAGATAGTGTGCCCAGCAGGGCAAGGGAGGTTCTCTTTCCCCTCTACTCTGCCCCAGCCAGGCCACAGCTGGAGTCCTGGGTCCAGTTCTGGGCTCCCCAGCTCAGCACAGACTGGGAACTACTGGAGGGAGTCCAGTGCAGGCTCTGAGCATGCTGAGGGGCCTGGAGCAGCTCTGGGAGGAGCAAAGGCTGAGAGCCCTGGGGCTGAGAGCCTGCAGAAGAGCAGCCCCAGAGGGCATCTGCTCAGCAGCAGCTAAAGAAGCTGTGGGGGACAAAAGCCTGGGGCCAGACTCTGGTGAGTGGTGCCCAGGGACAGGCCAAGGGGCAGAGGGCACAAAGTGGCAGGCAGGAGGTTGCATGTGAGGCTGAGGAGAAGCTTGTTTGGTGTGAGGGTGCTGGAGGCCTGGAGCAGGCTGCCCAGAGAGGCTGTGGAGTGTCCTTGTGTGGAGAGCTTCCAACTCCCCTGGGCACTGTGCTGCTGGGCAAGCTGCTGTGGGTGCCCTGCTGGAGCAGGGGCTTGGGCTGGGTGATCTCCAGAGGTCACTCCCAACCCCACCCTGCTGGGACTCTGGGCTCTGGTGAGATGTCACAGCACTGATTGGCTTCCAGGGGATCTCAGCCCCTGCAAGAAGCTGTAGGTCCACAGCCCCTCAGCACAGCCTGTGGATGGACGAGACAGGAGCAGCAGCAGTGCTGCTGTGTGGGCTCACCTGAAGGCCATGATGATGACCAGGGCAACGATGGTGCCCTGCAGGAAGCGTTGGCTGATGCATGCCTGCTCCGCAACAACCGAGGGCGACTGCAAGGGAAGAAAGCTCAGAGCTGGGGGTCTCAGCTCAGGGCCCACTGCTCTCTGCTTTGTGCACACACCCCACCCAGCTCATCCCAGGCAAGCTCTGACCCCCTTCAGAGCAGAAAGATCTTCACTAAGGATGGACAAAAAGGAAGGAGATGATGGAGATGGGAGCAGAGAGGTGCCAAAAAGCACAGAAGGAGGATGGAGATGACCTTCCTTGGACAGGTCACCTTCTCCATGCACCACTGCTCCTCTGGAAGTGGTTCTTTACCTTGCTGGCCACTTTGTGGGGCCTCTTTTTGTGGGGCACACTTCCTGCACGGCTGAACTGGCTCCCTGTTTGGCTGCAAGGAGAGAGCAGGAATGAACACCCACAGCCCTTCCCAACCAGACCAGAGGCAACTCTGTGGTCACGAGAGCCACAGACCCTGGCCCCTTCTTCTGCTTGGGAGGTAGCACAGTGCCCAGAGAGCCCCAGAAGCACTCCGAGATGACCAGGGTCAAGAAGATGAGTTTGGAAGGAGGATAAACCTCTTTGCCCTTAGGAAGCCAAACGTGGAGACATCCTCCCAGCAAGCCAGGCTGGGCTGCTGCCAGAGCAGGCTGTTGGCATGGCAGTGGCCATGGCAGTACTGGGTGGAGGGTTGGACTTTGATGATCTTAGAGGTCTTTCCCAACCCCTTCTGTCTGCACAGCAACCTTCTCCTCTCACCCACCTCAGCTCCTTCCAGATCCCCCCCCCAGCCAAACAACACCTGCCGAGGCCCCACCGGCTCCTCCCCACCTCCCAAACCAAGCTCAAGAGGAGACTGTCCCTGGGCTCCTGTGCCCTCCACACCTGAAGGCCCCAGAGCTGACAGTTGACTTCATGCTGTCCAGCCTCTTGAGCTTGGCTAGCTTGTGGCTCCACCTCTCCAGCTCATCAATACGGGTCTCCAGGTTGTCTGTCAGCTTGCAGAGCTCCTTCACAGCCCCCACGTTCTCCATGAAGATCCTCTCCTGCCAGGCAACAGGGCAGCAGGGGTGAGTGCCCTGCCAGGGGCATCTGTGCCACCCATATTGCTCTTCCATGCCCTGCCCCAAGGTAGGAAGAAGCTCCACAACGCCCAGATCTGGGCACAGAGAATCAGCCCTCGTGGCCCATCCTGGTCTCTACAGCCCCAGGATGCAAGAACAAGAGAGATCCTCCTCAAACCCAACCAACACAATAAAGCTCTCCTGTTGGCATCTTGAGGTCTTCTGAGCTGTGCTGCTGGCACCAACTCATAGAGCCCTCCTCAGTCACAGAAGACAGATGCAAAGTTCCCATCTTCAAGAGGAGCTCTTGGTCAAAGCACCACACTCAGATGATCTTGGATGCGCTTCCATGCCCTGCCCCAGGGTGGGAAGAAGCTCCACATCACCCAGCTCTGGGGGTAGGAAGGCATCCAGCATGGCCCCATAGATCTCCACAGCCCCAGGATGCAAGAACAAGAGAGGCTCCCTCAAAGCCAAGCAAAACAATCAATGTTGGGCTCCGGAGGTCCCCCTGAAGTCTCCTGTTGGTGTCCTGCAGGTGCTAACCCAAAATGCCCACCTCAGTCCAAAAGGACAGATGCAAAGCTCTCATCTCCACGAGGAGCCCTTGGTCAAAGCACTACATTGAGAGGACCTTGGACACTGTGGATGATTGGTAGCAGCAGGCAGATGTCTCTTGGGAGCGCTCAACAGGAGCAGACCCCCACAGCTGGCAGTGCCAGGCTGTTCTGCAACGTGCAGCAGCTCCTGGTGCTGAGCTGTGGCCCATGGAGGGCTGTGAGCAGAGGCAAAGGGCAGCAAGGGCTTGGCAGGTGGGGCAGAAAGGGCCACACTCAAAGCTCTGCTGTTCCATGATGGACTGCAGGGAGCCAAGCTTCCAGAAATGAGACACCAAGTCCTGGACACTCCTACTCTGGAGGGGTGGGGAAGGGCTGGGGAGGAGCAGCTGAGGGAGCTGGGGGTGTGGAGGCTGCAAACCAGCCTGGGCCGAAATTCGTGCGGGAGCTGCTGGCCGAGGAGCACCTTCCAGGCACTGCAGTTTTCCCCTTTCCATTTCCAGCTCCGACTCCCCTGTGCCAGGCTTAGCAGCGTCCTGGGCCCCTCCTGGCTGCCACCAACCTTGTTCACCACCAGGAAGTTCTCGAGGGTCTTCCCGTTGGCAAAGACCAAGTCCCCAGTGTCCTTCACAGCCTCGGGGAGGATCTCCTTCACCTCCTGAGCGATCACACCTGTGTGGAAACAGCACCGAGGGGCAGGCTGGGCTGGTGCTCAGAGCAACCTCTCCACAGAAGCTCCTGCGGGAGCCGCTACCTCCTCTCCCGCTCACTAGTGAGGGCCTTGGCCTGTCCTCCCAGGGGACAAGCAACAGGGCAAGAGGAAAGGGCATCAAGCTGCACCAGGGGAGGTTTAGCTTGGACATGAGGAACAATTCGTTACCCTCGAGGGCTCCCCAGGCCTGTGCCAGGCAGCCCAGGGAGGTGCAGTCCCCATCCCTGGAGGGGTTTCAAAGCCCTGGAGCTGTGGTGCTGAGGGCCATGGGTTGGTGGTGCCCTGGCAGGGCTGGGTGAAGGGTTGGGAACTCCACAGTCTTCAACGTCTCTCCCAGCTTAAACAAGTCCATGACTCTATGAATTTCATGGGATTCCTCAGCTCCAAGTGCTGAGAAGCAGCTTCTTCTCCTAACCCACCCCTGAGGATCTGCCCCACATGAGCTGGGCACAGCTACCACAAAGGCAGGACATGCCACCCACTCCCACGACCAAAACCCTGCTGGAGGCTGCAGAAGCTGAGGTCCAGTGCTGCAGATGTCACCGTGGTGGGTGCCAGGAGCTCACCTGTCTCAGAGGTGTTGTCAATGCCCACCGTGGCCGCAAACTCGGGCTTGTAGTTGTAGTGCACAAGCCTCATCCGGGAGATCCTCTTCAGCTGCTCTGTGGTGTCCACCTAGGACAAGCAGGCAAATGCAGCTGCTAGCAGGGAGATGGCTCTGAGTCTCCGTGGCTGGCACCCTGAAGCAGCAGCAGCAGCTCTGCTATGGTTGATGGTTACAGCTCCTCGGTACAGCCCTGAGCCCTGCTCAGACCTGCCGCAGCACAGTGCTTGTCTCGCCCTGGGCTTCACCTCCAGTGCTTGGCACTGGAGAAGCTCCTTGGGTTGTGAAGCCAGGAGATCAGGTCCTGCTGCACCACCAGGCACAGGGCAGGGGTCTATGAGGCATGACTGCTCCCAGCTTTCCTGGATGGGCACATCCACCTGGGAGGACTTGAGTGCAGAGCTGAGCTGCTCATCCAGGCTCTGGCAAGCCCCAGCGCTGCCTTCACCTCTCCCCTGGCTTGGAACTTCTGTTTCTGCTACTTCTGGCTAACAGTGGAAGACTCAGCGTTGCCTGAGACATGGTAGGCAGGCTGAGCTTGGGACAGAGACTTCTGGGACACCTTCTGGCTTGGATCAGCAAGAGTGTGGCCAGCAGGAATGAATGGTCCCCTGGACTGGGTACTGGGGAGGCCACACCTGGAATCCTGGGGTCAGGTTTGGCCTCCTCACTCCTAGAAGGACATTGAGAGGCTTGAGCAGGTCCAGAGAAGGGCAGTGGGGAAGGGTCTGGAGAGTAGCAATGGTGAGGAGCAGCTGAGGGAGCTGGGGGTGTGGAGGCTGGAGAGAAGGAGGCTGAGGGGAGAGCTTCTGGCTCTCTGCAAGGAGGCTGCAGCCAGCTGGGGTTGGGCTCTGCTGCCAAGGGACAAGTGCCAGGGCAAGAGGAAAGGGCCTCAAGGTGCCCCAGTGGAGGTTTACATTGGACATGAGGAACAATTTGTTGCCCTTGAGGGCTGCCAAGGCCTGTGCCAGGCTGCCCAGGGCAGTGGTGCAGTCCCCATCCCTGGAGGAGTTTGAGAGCTGTGGAGCTATGGTGCTGAGGACCATGGTTTGGTGGTGCCGTGGCAGTGCTGGGTGAAGGGTTGGGCTCCATGATCTGAAGGGTCTCATCCATCCAAAACAAACCCCATGACTGTGACTCTCCCCTACTCAGCAGCTCAGGCTGCTCACAGATCAGAAGCAGCAGGCTCAGGACACTCTCCCTTTCCCTGGTGCCTCCTCAGAGCCCTCGCTGCCTCAGGCCTAGCCTGACTCTTACCTCCTGGATGTCCTCCTTCACCCGGACGTCTGAAGGGTGCATCAGGGAGCCCATGACCTTCACGTTGCCATGGACCACCAGGGCCTCATCAGGCCGATCTGTGTTGATGCCAACTCGGCCGTGGTGGAACACAGTGTCTGGGAGCTGTGCCCGCTGCCAGAGGACATCACTGTCACTCTCAAACTGCCCGGGGTTGGAGGCCTGTAGAGAGATGGGCAAATGGGGCCTGAAAAGCAGCACCAGGCAGAGAAATGCTGGAGTGGTGCTGGGCAGAAGCAGCCTGAGATGAAGACAGAACAACGAGGACATCAGGAGCCACCTCCACACCCATCCCTGCCTGTTGCAGGAGAAGCCATGGGGAACAGATGGGCACCAGCCAGCCCCATGCTGCTTGGTAGCCTGGATGGTGGTGTCCTCATTAGGGTGGTGGGAAACAGCTACCAAAGCCTGGCACCTTGCTCCTCAGAAGAGAAATGGGGACAGGGAAGGTCTCAGCTGAAACTGGGAGATGTTCATCCAGGCATCCTGAAGAAGTAGGATGGAGGTTTTGGGGTGAAGAGCCCAGGTCAAGAGATCCTGGCATAGGTGTCCAACCCCCTGCAGCCAGCAGGGACAGCCCCAGCTAGAGCAGGGTGTTCAGATCCCCGGACACCCTGACCTGCAGTGGTGCCAGCCATGGGGCAGCTGCCACCTCTGGGCAACCTGGGACAGGCTCTCACCACCTTTAGGGTCAACAATTTCTTCCTCCTCTCCAGTCTGAATCTCCCTCTGTCAGTTCCAGACCATCTCCACTTGGCCTGTTACAACAGACCCTGCTCAGAAGTCTGTTCCCAGCCTTCTCCACCTGGAGACCTTGCCCCTGCTGCAAACCTCCAGACCCAGTGTTCCCCCACTCCCAGCAGCTCTGCCCTGGACACTGGTCCAACCTTGACAGAGCTTGAGACCTTCCTTGTCCTCCAACAGGTCCTTCCATGCTCTGAGGCTGCTCCAAGTAGATGTGGGCAGGCTGGAGCAGAACGCAGGGCATGGGCAGAGGCAGCAACAACCAAGGTGGCAACGCTTTGGAGAAGGGGGAAGGGGCTGGGTGCAGAAAGCAGCGAAAGCAGGGGAAGGTAGGAGGAGGTAGGAGCAGGGCGCAGGCCGGGAGGGAGCAGGGCGCAGGCCGGGAGGGAGCAGGGCGCAGGCCGGGAGGGAGCAGGGCGCAGGCCGGGAGGGAGCAGGGCGCAGGCCGGGAGGGAGCACTCACCCTGACGATGATGCGCTCGGAGATGTGCGCTGCCAGAGTGTAGTTCTGGTTCTGGGCATGGGCCTGCAAGGCCACCACCAGCATGAAGTACCTGCAGAGTGGGGAGAGAGGGCTGCCTGCCACCCTGCACTGCCCAGGGCACTGCCCTGCTGCAGCCCAAGCATCACCTCAACACAGCGGGCTTGGCACCTCTCCTCTTCAGAGGACCACAGAGTTAGCCAGGTTGGAAATGAGCTCTGAGCTCATCAAATCCAACCTATCACCCAGCACAGGCTCACAGATGCCAGGGGGTGGAAGGGACCCAAGGGGATCATCCAGTCCAACCCCTGCCAGAGCAGGAGCAGACAATCCAGCTCAGAGCACGCAGAACACATCCAGACAGGCCTGGAAAGGCTCCAGAGAAGGAGACTCCACAGCCTCTCTGGGCAGCCTGTGCCAGGGCTCTGGGACCCTTCCAGGCAAGAAGTTGCCCTTTGTGTTGAGCTGGAACCTCCTGTGCTGCAGCTTCCATCCATTGCTCCTTGTCCTATCCCAGGCAGCAGTGAGCAGAGCCTGTGCCCCCCTCCTGACCCCCAGCCCTCAGATATTTATAAACATTTATCAAATCCCCTCTCAGTCTTCTCCTCTGCAGACTCTCAGCCCCAGGTCCCTCAGCCTCTCCTCACCAGGCAGTGCTCAGTCCCCTCAGCATCCTCCTCAACATCTTCTAATGAACTAAACCATGCCACTATGAACTAAACCATGGTGTCTGAAGGGGGCTACAAGGAAGCTGGGGAGGGACTTTTTAGGCTGTCAGGTAGTGATAGGAGTCGGGGGAATGTAACCAAGCTAGAAATGGGGAGATTCAGACTGGATGTTAGGAAGATCTTCAGCATGAGGTTTGGCAGGGGTTGCCCAGGGAGGTGGTGGAAGCCTCATCCCTGGAGGTGTTTAAGGCCAGGCTGGATGAGGCTGTGGACAGCCTAATCTAGTGTGAGGTGTCCCTGTGCATGGCAGGGGGTTGGAACTGGATGATCCTTGTGGCCCCTTCCAACCCTGACTGATTCTACGATTCTATCACTGAGTGCCTCATCTCCTTTTAAACCCCTCCAGGGGTGGGCACTCCACCACGTCCCCGGGCAGCCCATCCCAATGCTAATCTCTCTTGCTGTCAAGAACTTCTCCCTAACATCCAGCCTGAACCTGCCCTGGCACAGCTTGAGGCTGTGTCCCCTTGTTCTGTTGCTGGGTGCCTGGCAGCAGAGCCCAACCCCAGCTGGCTACAACCTCCCTTCAGGTAGCTGCAGAGAGCAATGAGGTCTGCCCTGAGCCTCCTCTTCTGCAGGCTGCACACCCCCAGCTCCCTCAGCCTCTCCTCACAGGGCTGTGCCCCCTCACCAGACTTGGTGCCCTTCTCTGGACACCTTCCAGCACCTCAACATCTTTCTCGACTTGAGGGGCCCAGAACTGGACACAGGACTCAAGGCGTGGCCTGAGCAGTGGTGAGCACAGGGGCAGAAGGACTGTTCTGGTCCTCTCCTTGAGCTATCCTGGAGCACAGGCATCTCCTCCAGTCCCTCATGGAGCTGGGGAGACTCTTCTCGTGCCCACAGCAGCCATCCTCTTTAATTTGCCAACTCAGGACCTGTCCCAGGTGTTCCCCCTCCTTCCAGCCACACTCCCCAAGCCGGGGACTGGCAGAGCTGCAGGCCTTGGGTGTTCAGAATGGCTTGCAGGAGGCATCTGAGCTCCTCACCTCTGGTCTGGGTTGGGTTTGCCTTTCTTCCGCATGTTGTTGGCTGTGGTCTCGCTGAAGTGCAGCCTCCCCACGGTGACCTTGGTGACCTGCTCTGGGGGCAAGTTGACCCTGAGGAAGGAAAAACAGAGGAGTGAGTGAGGACATTACTGGGGAAGAGGTTCTGTAGGGAGCAGCCAACTCCTGGCCTCCACCAAGGTGGATCTTGGCAGGGAGCAGAGTGTGGAGTGCAGAGATGGAACTTGTCTGTGGGATGCAGAGCAGCCTGAAGACCTCCAACTCCACCCCTTCCCAGCACCCTCCTGCTGTTCCTCATTCCCCAGTGGCCCCTTGAATCACAGACCCACAGGCTGCTTTGGCTGGGAAGGGACCTATCAAGCTCATCCAGCCCAACCCATTGCAGTCAGCAGGGACAACCCCAACTAGAGCAGGGTGCTCAGAGCCCCAGACACCCTGACCTGCAGTGGTGGCAGGGACGGGGCAGCTGCCACCTCTCTGGGCACCCTGGGCCAGTGTCCCAGCAGCAGGGGAGCCACTGAGGTCCCAGCACTTTCCCAGCATGGCCACACTCACGTGACAGGGTTGAAGGGACGTTTGCTGCGGTCAGACTGGGACTGCTCAATGTTGATTGACTGGTTCAAGGCCTCCAGCTGGAGTAAAAAACAAAGATTGGGACATGTGGCAAAGAGTAGATAGCTGAGACCTTCCCCTGCCCACCCCCTTCTCCCCAACCCTCCCATGCCTCAAGTACAGCTGCCTCTGCAACAGCCAAGCTGAGTGTGGCCACTGCCCAGGCCCAGGGTGAAGCTGCTCAGAGGTGAGAGAATCCTCTCCAAGTGCCTCTGGAATCAAAGATGGGTGAGAGGCAGCCCTGGGGACACCCAGGCACTGACTGAGCCCACATTAGGGTTCCTATTGCAAGACCTGCCTTGTTCTGGTCTTCAACCCTCTCCTACATCACAGAACCACAGAGTGTCAGGGGCTGGAAGGGACCTCCAAAGCTCCTCCAGCCCAGCCCCCTGCCAGGGCAGCATCGCCTAGAGCAGGTCACACAGGAACACATCCAGGCAGGGTTTGAATATCTCCAGAGAGGGAGACTCCACAGCCTCCTTAGGCAGCCTGTGCCAGGGCTCTGGCACCCTCACAAGGTGAAACTTCCTGTGCCTCAGGTTCCACCATTGCCCCTTGTGCTGGCATTGGGCATCACCCAGCAGAGCCATGCCCCTCTGCACCAGCTCAGGTGGGGATGTGGCACTGCCACCGTCCCTGCTCCCTGCTGCATCGCCACCAGCCCACAGCTCCTGCTTGCCTTCACTCCATGCAGCTTCAGGTAGAAGCACTCTAAGGGTTTCAGGCCCTCGGGGGTCTTCACATACTTGGGGTCTCCGAGCATGCCGATGTAGACTGTGACCTGGAAGTGATTCTTCTTCTGGCAGACGAAGGCATCGTCACCCACCGAGAAGTTGAAGCCCTTGTCGGCGTCCACGCGGTAGGTCAGCATGGGGCTGGGGGCACAGGCAGGGCTATCACAGGCAGTCCTCTGCTCACCAGGGGGAGGTCACCCTCCAGGTGACACAGAGGGGAGGAGGGATCCCCAGTGCCCAGCGCTGCTGAGGCTCTGAGGGTCAGTTCTGGGTCTAGAGAAGGACAACAAAGCTGGGGAAGGGTCTGGAGAGCAAGGGGGAGGAAAAGGAGAGAGAAGAGAAGGAGAAGAAGGGTGAGAAGAACAAGGAAAAGGCTCTGGAGTATGAGGAAGAGAAGAAGAAGACATGAGAAGGACAAGGAGAATGAGAAGGGTCCAGAGCACAGAGAAGAAGGACAAGGAAAAGGAAGAGAAGGAAAAGGAGAAGAAGTCTAGAGAACTTCTGAGGAGCAGCTGAGGGAGCTGGGGGTGTGGAGGCTGGAGAGGAGGAGGCTGAGGGGAGAGCCTCAGCAGTGCTGTGATTCTCAGCTCCCATCCTGCCCAGTGCCTGGAGCAGAGCCCTGAACACTGCCCACTGAGAGAAACAGCTCAGGCTGACATTGCAGAGGAGGAGGCGTCCCACACCTCCTTACTTCACTTATCCTCTGGTCATGCTCCAGGTGGTGCCACCTTCAGGGTGGATTCCTGCTGAAATCACAACCACCTGCTTCCCAGGGCAGGCCTGCAGGAGCGGCAGGAGAAGGATGAGGGACAGGAGGAGGGGGTCCTTGCTCCTGAGGAACACAACCAGCTGGGAAGGCTTAATCTACATCTCCTTAATGGGCTGGTTACCATGGCAACCAGGCAAATATGTGCCCTTTGCTTCAAGTCTCCTTTCTCTCACCATCGAAAAATCCCAGATCTGGGCTGGTGGGCCCCCAGGGTGTTGCCTACCCTGGGAGGGGAAGGAGATGCTCCTCATCCCACCTTCCCACCAGCAGTTCCAGCAGATCATCTACACCTCCTTGTTTGGAAGGAAAGAAGTCTGGGTGAGGTGGAGGAGAGCTCAGCCCTGCCCTGGGCAGCAGCCTGCAAAATCCTGGAGCAGTCTCCCACCACAGCAAAGCTTCTGTGCACTCTGGGCTTCACCTCCAGTCTTGATGAAGATGGAGGGAGGGAAGGAGGGACAGATACTGCCCAGAGCAATGGAAGAGGAAGTGGACAGACTGACAGTGATGGATGAGGCTGACATCATCAGACTCTGACGAGGAGACCTGGAAAGGTTCCACCTGAAGCTGAGAAGCTTGTTTGGTGTGAGGGTGCTGGAGGCCTGGAGCAGGCTGCCCAGAGAGGCTGTGGAGTCTCCTTGTGTGGAGAGCTTCCAGCCCGCCCTGGGCACTGTGCTGCTGGGCAAGCTGCTGTGGGTGCCCTGCTGGAGCAGGGCTTGGGCTGGAGGATCTCCAGAGCTCCCTTCCAACCCTACCACGCTGGGATTGTGGTGATTCTATGGTGTCCTCTTCTTTTTTCTGACAACAAAGCCATTCTCCCTCCACACACACTTGAGGGGTTAATGTAGACAACCCCCTCTGGGTGTTTCCAGACAGTCACCAATACTCTGGGGTAGCATCTCCTCATTTCTTGCACCCGAGGGCCTGGAGCTGCCATGCCATGGCCCAAACACAAGCCAGACGGTGGGAGCAGAGCACTACCTTAGCCCAGAGGCATGAGAGGAATTCTCCTCCTCACTCACCCTCCTCCTAACCTCAGCTCTGACCTCCAGCTGAAGCTCTCCTGATGGAAAGCTGTGTCTTGGGCTGGCCTGAGCACCCTCCACACTCACCCCACGGGTGCTGCACCCCACAGCTGCTTCAAGACTCACCTCTGCCTCTGCATGCCCAGCACCCCTGACTCTTCAGCAGTCATCCCACTGCTTGTTAACAGGGGAAGCTGAGGAGAGGGAGGGTCTGGCTGAACTTCCAAACTACAGAAGCTTCCACAAGGTGCTCTGGTTAATGTCACTCAAAGCCATGGCTGCTAAATGCCTGTGTTGAGAGAGCAGAGGCAGTCAGCTCCTCCTCCTCTGTCTTCTAGAAAGGCCTGCTCCCTCCACAGTCCTCTTCTCAGAGGTTCCTCTCCTCTGAGTTCTCCTGATGGCTGCTGTTGGGATCCCTGAGCTAGGGTAGATGGGAGGCAAGAAGCTGCTCTCCAGCTATCAGAGAGGGCATGGATGGATGCCTCCAGCCCTCTGCCTCTGCCTGAGCCCAGGAGCTGCTCTCACAGACTGCTTTGGCCTGAAGGCTCTAACTCAAGGTCTTCTAGTCCAACGTCCTCAACCAGAGCAGGCTGCTCAGAGCCCCAGACACCCTGACCTGGAGTGGCTGCAGGACCTGGGGCTGGGATCAGAGGAGGGTTGGCTTATCCTGATCCAAGGGTCAGAGCTTACTGACTCCCCACAGACACATCTGGCACCTTCACATGGAGGGGCTGCAAGAAAGGGGTCTCTGATGCAAGGGAACTGGACTGGGAGCTGTGGAAAGAGCAGGACTGCCAGGGGCACGCTCATGCTCCTCAACTGCTCCTTCTCTGGAAGGAAAATCTGCCCAATTTGTCTCCTCCAGACTTTCAGGTTCCCCAATCACTCCAAAGACAAAGCATCTGCAGAGCCTCTAATCCAAGGGGCACCCCCAAATCCCATCCAGTCCTTGCTTTGTTTCTCTTCCAGGATGGAGGGACCTACAAGATGCTGCCATCTCACCTCCTCCACATCAGCTGGACACAGCCCCCCGCCAGGGCATGGCCTGGGCTGCACTCACAGCATGGCAGTGAGACCTCAGTGATCCACCACCACAGGACAGGCCAGCCTGGCAAGAGGCCAGCTCACTGTGCCACCCAACCCCAAACACAGCCAGCAAGGCTGGACCATGTCACACTGGTGCCCAGCATCTTGGTGAGACCTGTGATCTGCAGCAAGGTCAGGACACTGGCAGCTGGAGCTGGCTGGCTGAGAAGGTCACAAAAAAGATCAGAGGCTGTCAGGGCTCTGCTGTGAGGCCAGGCTGGCAGAGTTGGGGCTGCTCAGGGTGGAGAAGAGAAGGCTCCAGGGAGACCTTCTGGTAGCCTTTCAGTGCTTCAAGGGGCCAAGAAGAAAGCTGGGGACAGACTTCTGTGCAGGGCCTGTTGGGACAGGCCAAGGGAGGATGATTTGGAACTAACAGAGGGAGATTCAGACTGGAGAGAAGAGAGAAATGTTTGACCCTGAGGGTGGTGAGAGCCTGTCCCAAGTTGCCCAGAGGTGGCAGCTGCCCCATCCCTGGCACCACTGCAGGTCAGGGTGTTTGGGGCTCTGAGCAACCTGCTCCAGCTGGGGCTGTCCCTGCTGACTGTAGGGAGGCTCAGGGCAGACCTCATTGCTCTCTACAGCTACCAGCAGGAGGTTGTGGCCAGCTGGGGTTGGGCTCTGCTGCCAGGCACCCAGGGACAGAACAAGAGGACACAGCCTCAAGCTGTGCCAGGGCAGGTTCAGTCTGGATGTTAGGCAGAAGTTCTTGCCAGCAAGAGAGATTGGCATTGGGATGGGCTGCCCGGGGAGGTGGTGGAGTGCCCATCCCTGGAGGGGTTTAAGAGGAGGCTGCATGAGGCACTCAGTGCCAGGGGTTAGTTAATGAGAAGGTGTTGGATGATAGGTTAGACTCCATGATCTGAGGTCCTTTCCAAGCTGGTTAATTCTGAGATTCTGAGCAGGGGGCTTGGACTAGATGAGCTTGAGTGGTCCCATCCCACCCAAACCAGCTCTGCAATGGTTTGACTCCTCCTGCACCCAGCTGGTGCGAGGCTGAAAGCTTTGGTTCATCCCAGAGCCTCAGCTTCAGAGCAGAGCATGTGGAGAGCACCAACTTGCCTGATGGGAGGAGCAAGGCAGCAGCCCAGGCCCTGGGCTCAGAGCAGAGCAGCTCTGGCCTCATGGCCAGACCCAGGGAGCTGCTTCCATTGAGCTGCTCTGCCCCTCTCCAGCTGCCTGCCCTCAAGCTGGGAGCAGACAGGGGGTGGGAGGAGGGAGCCTGCTGGCATGTGTCAGAAGATGCTGTCAGGAGAAGGAATGACTCCTGCTGCCAGGAGGACAGCAGAGAACTGGCTGCTTCCAGGCCTCCTTGGCACCACTGCTGGAAAGCAGCGAACGCTTGTGAGGGTTCAGTGACTCCCAAACACAAAACCACTGCAAAAGGCCAAAAGGAATCACAGGATGGCTGCAGCTGGAAGGGACCCCAAAGATCACCTGGTGCCAAGCCCCCTGCCATGGGCAGGGACACCTCCTGCTAGACCAGGTTGTTCAAAGCCTCATCCAGCCTGGTTTTAAACACTTCCAGGGATGAGGAGCCTACAGCTTCTCTGGACAATCCATTCCAGTGTCTCACCAAACTCATCACCAAGAACTTTGTCCTAATGTCCAGCCTAACCCTACCCTGCTCTGCCTTCAGACCATCCCCCCTCATCCTGTCACCACAGGCCCTTGTGAAGAGCTCCTCTCCAGCTTTCCTGGAGAAACCTGCCATCAGTGCAACTGATCCATGGCTTTTGGTCTCCTTCAACCAAAGATTCCTCAGCAAAGCCTGAGACAAGAGCCCAGCAAGCCAGAGGTGGATTTCCAGGCAGCTCCCCTTCAATCCAGGGGCAACCTTCTTCCCTGCCTGCCCTCCATCACCTTTGTCCAGTCTCATGTTAGGAGGTCTGTTCCAAAGTTAACCTCTGCAGTTCCCACCCTGCTGGAGTTCTAAGATGCTATGACAAGCTCTTGGGAACCCCCTCGAGGGAAGAGCACCAACAGCTTCCTATAGGCACCCTCCTCAGCCTGCCTGCCTGGTCTTGGGAACAGGAGTGGGAAAAAGATGACTCAAATCCCTGGAGCTGTGAGAGGTTGTGGGCACCTGGATTGCAGGAGGGAAAAACAGTATCTCCCTTCTAGGGCCAGGCAGGTACAACCTAGGGGGCAGTTTCCAGCAGAAGAGCAGGGAATGATTGGGTCCTCCTCACATCATGGCCTCAGGGGAGGCTTGACTCATGGATCCTGAAGAGACACAGATGGCTGCTTGCTTGCTGAGCTAACGAGAAGGCAGAGGGGCAGGGGAAGACATCTGCCTGCTGAAGCACCACTTAGGCAACCTCAGAATGCCACTGCAGAGGCAGGCATGGCAGGCAGGGCAGGCAGAGCTGTGGCAGGCAGGGCTGGCAGGGCAGGCAGCGGTGTTGGTGATTGTCACAGCTGTGTTCTGTGCTGTACCAGGAGAAGAGATCTGCCATTGTAGGCAGAAGTTCACCTCACTGCAGGTTCACCTTGTTGTAGGTCCAACTCACTGTAGGGTTCACTTCTGTAGGTCAACCTCATTGTAAGTCCACCTCTCTGCGGGGCTCCTCTCTCTGCAGGTTCTGCTTGCACAGGCTGTCCTAGAGCTGCTGCCTGCTCTCGAATGCACCATGAGGAGGAAGAATCCACCCAGGTCAGTGTGGAACTACAAATGAATCCACCAACCCTGACCTTACCCCTGAATTCCTGTCAAATCCAGCAGCACACCAAACTGCACGTGGGGTCCTGCAATCTCCACGAGGCCAGTTCAAAGGAATTTGTTCATTACACAAGGGCTGATGACCTACATGCCACAGAAGGAGGTTTGCTCTCCTTTTTGTCTGAAATCCCAAAAGCAGGAATTAGGGAAATGATCCCCAAGCAAGGACCCAAGGAACAGGGCAGAGCAGGGCTGGGTGTGCAGAGGTTAGAAGCTGAGGTTTGGAGCCTTTCAGCAACCTCCCTGAGCCCAGCAGAAAATGTGCCAGAGTCCAAGAGTGGNCTCTTCTTCATGCAGCCCAGAAGACCATTTGCTTCCTTGGCCATAAGGGTGTCTGACCACCAGATCTGCATTAAAGGTGGTCCTATGACTAGGGCTGCCCAAGCAGGAGATCTAGTTGCCCAGAGAGGCTGTGGAGTCTGCTTGTGTGGAGAGCTTCCAACCCCCCCGGGCACTGTGCTGCTGGGCAAGCTGCTGTGGGTGCCCTGCTGGACCACGGGCTTGGGCTGGATGATCTCCAGAGCTCCCTTCCAACCTCACCCTGCTGGCATTCTATGGTCTGTGCTCAGGAGGGTTGGGACTTCCCTGCATGCCATGGATCCCACCCAGCCCCCACCACTGGCCTTGCTCCCATCCTGAGCACCATCCAGCTAAGGTGAGATAGGAGTCTTGGCTCATTTGGTGTTGCAGGCAAGGGAGCAGCCTCTGCTTCATGTGTCCCCCAAGGACCCTCTCCAGCTGTGCAGAAGGAGGAGGAGGGGGAACAGGGAGGTGGTGGTGCTGGGGCTTTTCTCACTGAGCAGTTCCTGGAACCCAGCCTGCCGCTTGCCAGCTCTCAGTCACCTCCAAGGAATGCAGGGAGGCTCCAGAGTGGTTTCCTCCTGAGCACTCCTCAGCAGCTTGTCCATGCCTTGCCTCCACCCTCCCCTGCTCCAGCCTCTTCTCCCAGCCCCATGCAGCATCGCCAGGCACTCTCTGCTCCCCACCCAGCCCAGCTTTCCTCTCCACCCAGCTCCTCTCTCTGCCACCTCAGTGCCCCTCCTGGCTTCCCAGCTTTCCTCAGTCCCTTCCCTTGTCCTTTCTTTCTCTCCTCTGTTCCTCCTCTGCCCATCAACCACTCCCACTCCTCTTCCTCAAGCTCTTCTGTGTTGCTCTCGAGTGCTGAAGTAGTTCTAGGTCAGCTCCAGCCACCCACACTGTGCACAGCCTAGGAAATCCCAGAATCCCAGCATGGCAGGGGTTGGAAAGGCCCTCTGGAGATCATCCAGTCCAACCCTCTCCTGCCAAAACAGGGTCACCCAGAGCAGGGCACACAGGGATGTGTCCAGCTGGATGTGGAAAGTCTCCAGAGAATCCTGATAATCATTTCTAAGCCCAGGGCCTTGGTAAGTCTGGGCAGAAGGAACAGACATTGCTGCTCCAAAGCAGGCTCAGGACAAATTTGGATTTGTCACTCCAAGCCTCCCTGGCTGCTGAACCACCACTACATGCACTCAGCTGCCTTCTGATAGCTCTTGCAGAACCAGCCCCAATCCTCCGCCAGCCCTCCAGAAGTCACTTTCCCAACAGCAAAGGCAGGCTGAGAGGTTATCTCCACCACTGCAGCTGCTATCAGAGGACAGGGAGGAGCCAAGTACAACCCTTCCCCTACCTCACCAGTACCAATGTCCCTTGCCACCCACAGGCAGAATCACAGAATGGTCTGGGTTGGAAAAGGCCTCAGAGGGCACCAAGTCCAACCTTCAACCTCAGCCCACCATGACCACTGAACCACATCCTGAAGTGCCATGTCCAGAGGTGGCACCGGAGGTGAGAGGTGACTGTGGCCTTCTCCGAAGTGGGAGGATTACTCACAGCTCTTTGTAGTTGGCATCATACAGGGTTGCCCACTTGTTCTGCTGGTGTGGCTGCCACTTTATAGACTGGTAGTTGGGGTCCAAGTAGGAGCCATTCAAGCTGTCATTGTCTTGAATCAGACCTGAGGGGAGGAGAAAATATCTGCAACAGTGCCCAGCTGGGGAAGAGCACAAGCAAGCAACTGGCACTGCCCATGGGATCGGTTTGAAGCTTGGCTCCTGACTGCCAGGGTGCTGCCAGGGGCAGGAGATTTGGTCAGGACCAGCTGGAAACACTGCAGGCCAGGCTTGATGTGGCTCTGAGCAACCTGCTGCAGCTGTAGGTGTCCCTGCTGACTGCAGGGGGCTGGGCAAGACGACTCTGAAAGGTCCACTCCAACCCAGACTGGTCTGAGACTCCAAGAGCTCACCACCCTGCTCCTCAGAACCCAGCTGGGATGAAGCCAACTGGCTGGCACCTTGTGGTGCCCTGTGGTGCCCACACACACAAGGAGCCCAAGGTTGGATGCTGGAGGGGGTATTAAGGGGAAGGGGTCGGGGGTGGGAGTGAGGAGTGCCCAAGAAACCACATACCTGGTGAAAGTGGTCCTGGCTGGTGCCAGGGAGGTGTTGGCACTCGGTCAGGGTTGAGTGGCACCGACCCAATGCCTGGCTCCTGCTTTATTAGCCCATTGAGCATCTGGGCACTGAGGGTGCTGGGAGGGGACTCAGAGTGCTTCCGCTTCTTGGCAGGGTGCACTGGCAGGCTGTGGGCAGCACAGAGCTCAGCAGGGCAGCGAGAGCTGGGGAGTCACAGCCCCCACCCACGGCCCCACCCACGGCCCTGAAGCTGGGAGTTTGCTGAAAGAACCTCCAAACCTTCATGCAGGGAGGTTCACAACATCCCAGCTGTGTGGGGTTGGAAGGGAGCTCTGGAGATCCTCCAGCCCAAGCCCCTGCTCCAGCAGGGCACCCACAGCAGCTTGCCCAGCAGCACAGTGCCCGGGGGGGTTGGAAGCTCTCCACACAAGGACACTCCACAGCCTCTCTGGGCAGCCTGCTCCAG
>WBNM01028475.1:0-22545 GCA_013399055.1 Ramphastos sulfuratus | reverse complement strand
GGTGGTGGTGGAGGAGGAGGAGGAGGAGGGTGCTCCAGGCGGGAAGGGGGGGTCATGTGGCACATGTTTTCAGGGGTCATGGTCCGGAGGAGGTGAGGATCTGCAGAGAGAGGAAGAGTAGGAGCTGTCAGACCAGCAGGCAGCACCATGGTCTGGGGGCCCTCAGACCAGGTCCAGCCCAGTCCTGGCCCACTTCATGAACCCATCTCTCTCTGCACCTTCTGCCCAGCCTCAGCAGGGCTGTGTGCCCTCAGCCACCCTACCCACCTCGTGAGGGTCACCTTGACCTGCATGGCCCCAGCTGCCCCAGGGCAGGTTTGGGTTGGACAGCAGAAGAAACTTCTTCACTGAAAGGGTTCTCAAAGGCTGGCACAGGCTGCCCAGGGAGGTGGCTGAATCCCCATCCCTGGAGGGGTTTCAAAGACACAGCAATGTGGTGCTGAGGGCCATGGCTGAGCACCAGCCTTGGCAGAGCTGGAGGATCTCAAAGGTCTTCTCCAACCAAAACCTTTCTGTGATATTTAAACCAGAAGGAGACTTTGATCTCTACATTTAAATAAACAAAGAAGGGGCATTCAAATGTGCTCCTGCCTTCCTCCTCCTCTCTCTGGAGCTGAGTGCTAAAGCCATGCCATGGTTAGAGCCCATTTGACTACATCAGCACTAGAGGTAGGGCTTGGTGTGTGGAGGGCCACGCAATCTGCCTCCCCTCTGCAGCTGCTCAGGCCTCCAGCCAAGCTGTAAGCTCAACCCAGGGCTTCAGCTAGAACAAACCACTCTGGAGGCTCAGAGCAACAAAGAGAAGTTCTGCAGCAGAGCAACGTGGCTGAATCTCACCCAAGGAGACTTGAGGAGGAAGAGAAGTTGGTGTCTTGACCAAAGGAAATTAAATGGATAATTCAAGTGAGGGGAAGACACAGGGCTTGGTGCTGAATGTGGTGATGGAAGGATGGAGCAAGACCTGATTTCTTGTCTTCCCTGAGCTCTGCTGGGTTGGCACGACCCCAGCTACAGCACTGAAGGCCTGCTCACACCAGTGAGGTGCCCACACCACTGCCATCGGGACACAAGGCAGTCACCAGTGGTGGCATCACTCCAGCAGCTCAACTTCTCCTCTCATGCAGCCTGAGAGTGAGCTGCTGCACGAGCACCAGGAGAGAGATCTTGAGCCTGAGGAATTGCAATGGCCTCAAGCTGCCCCAGGGGAGGTTTAGGTTGGACATGGGGAATGATTCTTTTGTCCTTGAGGGTTGCCAAAGCCTGGTCCAAGCTGCCCAGGGCAGTGGTGGAGTCCTCACCCCTGGAGGGGTTTCACTGCTGAGTGAGGGATGTGGTTCAGTGGTGCCCTGGCAGTGCTGGGTGAAGGGCTGGACTCCACCATCTTGGAGGTATTTCCAAGCCAAACAAGTCCATCATTGTGTGCCCAGCCCTGAGGTATGAGGGCACCATGGGGTGGGAAAGGAGAGTGACATCTCAGGAGTTCTGAGTCCAGGGCAAAGCTTCCTCACACCCCACTGTGGAAATCTGATGAAGTCAAGCACCAGCAAACTGCAAGAGGGAAAAAACACACCCAGGGACTGGCCTGTCACAGACTGGGGGGACAGGGAAGGGGACAGGGAAGGGGACAGGGAAGGGGACAGGGAAGGGGACAGGGAAGGGGACAGGGAAGGGGACAGCATGGAAGCTACCCGCTGGGTCTTTGCCAGGCTGCTTCTCTAAGCAGGTGCCACCAGCAGCCTTGAGCAGACACTGGGCTGATTGGACTTTGGTCTCCACTGGTCATTGGTTGACTAATGAGGCCAAAGCACTTGACCAAGAATCAGAAAACTCCTCCCACTTGCAAGGTCTGGCAAGTACAATGTAAGTCCTCCTGCTGCAGGCTGCCAGGGCAGGGGCACTGCCACCCATTCTGCTCCCTCCAAAGGCTTCCTGCTACCCTCCACGCTCCCCCAGTGCCCTGTCCCAGTACACACCCAGCTGGATTCCTCTGCCCACGCTGGCAGGCAGTGCCCTGCTCTCTGTCCTTCTGGAGCTGTCTCTAGGACAGCCTGGCCAAGCACTAGGGCTCAAGAGGAGAGGAGTCTGCAGATCAGGAGTCACGGAGCAGCCACACATTCATGCAATGCCCAGGGCTGACCAATGGCATCCTTGGGACAGGAGATCCCAGGGACATCCTCTTGCTTTTCAGCCACACAGTGATGGTACCAGCACATCATCTCCCTTTCCCTGCTCCTGCCACCCTGGCAAACACTCAACCTACACCCACGTACCTGGAAGCAAAGCCCAGCAGGGCTCAACAGCACAAGCGGGCAGGCAGCGTTGGCACCGCTCAGCTTCCAACGGACTCCAAACAACCTGTGCAAATCAAGCCCATGCAGCAGGACAACCACTTCAGGGAAGCTGGGAGAAGCTTTAGGTGCTCCGAGGTGCACCTCCTTTGCACCATCTTGGGTAGATCTCCTGACCCTGCAGCATGGCCAAGCCTTGGCAGCTTGGGTACGAGCCAGGAGCCCTTGTGCAGCTTTCAAAGGACAACTCACAAGTGAGTGGCCCAAGGAAGTGCCCTCACAGCACACTGCCATTCCCACCAGGCTTCCAACCAAGGTCCCTAACCAAGGCCCACGACCTCGGCTCCAGAGGAAAGCCAGGCCTGGGACTCTCATCCTGTTTCCCCCCAGCAGCAGCAGCTGCCTCCTGGGTGCTCCCCGGAGCCTCCTCTCCCCACAAGCAGGGGTGCTGCTGCTCTGCCAGCACGCCCAAGCAGCTCTCCCCGTGGAGAGCAACCCGGCCCCTTTGTTATATTTAAGGAAGGGCCAGGAGGAATTCCAGGGATTTTTTTTAGCAAGATAAACAGAACTCTTGACCTTTTCCATCAGAAAACTCCCAAGAGCAGGCGCTGCTCCTGGTGGGGAGCGGGCTGGAGCCTGGACAAGAAGGTGCTGCTGCTGGGCTGGGGGAAGGCAGAACCAGAAGCCACCTTCCTTCCGCACCGAGACACTTCTCCCACCAAGGAGCAGGAAGGTCACCAACGAGGCTCGGTGGCTTCCCTGGCGGGAGGCAGGAGGGCCTGACAGTGACCCTGCTCCCGGGGCACGGACCCAGCTCTCTCTGCCTGTTCTGAGGAGCAGACGACCCCCACGCACCCCCCAGGCCCTGGCAGGGAGGGGAGGGCTGGGAAGGGACTTACAGCTGAAGGCTGGGTTCATCTCTGCCCGCCCAGGCCGGGCTCCATGGCATGGCCACGCTCAGGCTCCTCGCCGTGCGCCCACCCAGGCTGCAGAAGGGCAGCGGCAGGAGCCCGCCGAGCTCCACATCCTACCTCGCCCCAGGAGGGCGACTTGATTTCTTCCCTGGGGAGCAGACTTCCCCCCTTCCCTCCTCTCCTCTCGCCTCTGTGGTTGGCTGTCCCCCGGCAGAGCCCAGCAGCAGAACAATAGGTGAAGTCTGGGGCTATTTACCAACTGATAATGTCCCACGCACGGCGGCTGCCTGCTCCTGCCTGCTGATAACGGCTCCGCAGCCAGCCCCTCGCAGCGAACAAAGCGGGGAGGGGGATGCCGGGGCTGGGGACTGCACTATTAAGTGTTATTGTCATTATTAGAATCTCCTGCAGGAAAAGGACCCGGGGGTGCTGGCTGACAGCCAGATGAGCCTGAGCTAGCAAGGTGCTCAGGTGGGCAAAAGGGCACCAGCAGCCTGGCTTGGGTCAGCAAGAGTGGGGCCAGACGCAGCAAGGAAGGCATTGTGCCCCTGGACTGGGCACCGGGGAGGCCACACCTGCAATCCTGCGGGCAGGTTTGGGCCCCTCACTCCAGGAAGGACACTGAGGGGCTGGAGCAGGGCCAGAGAAGGGCAATGAAGCTGGGGAAGGGTCTGGAGAGCAGCAATGGTGAGGAGCAGCTGAGGGAGCTGGGGGTGTGGAGGCTGGAGAGAAGGAGGCTGAGGGGAGAGCTTCTGGGGCTCTGCAGCTCCCTGCGAGGAGGCTGCAGCCAGCTGGGGTTGGGCTCTGCTCCCTAGTGTCAGGTGGTAGAACAAGAGGAAATGGCTGAAATTGTCCCAGAGGGAGTTTAGCTTGGACATGAGGAGCAATTTCTTTGCTGCAAGAGAGGTCAGGCACTGGCACAGGCTGCCCAGGGCAGTAGCGGAGTCCCCATCCCTGGAGATGGTCAAGAAACCTGTGGCCGTGGCACTTGGAGACATGGCTTATTGGGCATGGTGATGCTGGGTTGAAGGTTGAACTCAATCATCTCAGAGGGTTCTTCCAACTCAAGTAATTCCATGGTTCTGTGATTCTTTCCCCCACCCCCACCCTGTCCTCTCCTGGAGGCACTCACCATTCACCTGCTGAGGGGAGTAGGCTTCTGACCCCGAATCTGGAGGAGAGTCAGGTAAAGTGCTGCACAGCAACCCAGGGGAGAGAAAGCAGAGAAGGTCATTTGAACCCAGGAGAACCAAAATGTCCACTCTGATCCCACCACCCTCCAGGCTCTGCCAGAAAAATCCCAGCTTTGCCCACAACAGATCCCTGTCACTCCAGGGGTCTGCCCAGGAGCTGATGCAGTCACCATCCCTAGAGGTGTTCCAGAAATGTGTACAGATGGCACTTTGGGACATGGTTTAGTGGCCATGGTGGTGCTGGGTTGATGGAGGTGGTGGAGTCCCCATCCCTGGACAGGTTCAAGAAATGTGTGGCCATGGCACCTTGGGACATGGTTTAGTGGCCATGGTTGTGCTGGGCTGATGGTTGGACTGGATGACCTCAGAGGGCTTTTCCAACCCAAACAATTCTGTGACTCTGTGGTTGCCACCACTCCCCACAGTGGTTCCCAGGACCTCGAGGAGTGGAGACAGAGATTTTGTTGACCTCCAGCTGGAAGAAGCCAAAGGGGAGCTTTTCCACCCCCTGCCCAGGAGACACCTGTGCTTCACCACGGTTAAAGGGGAGGCTCTGGGACAGCTGGGCTGGGCCCTGGCACCTGCTGGGCCAGGGCAAAGGTTGGGAAGCCCAGCGGATGGATTCTGCCTCATGAGCTCTATGCACCTTAGCACCACCACAGCTGCTGGCTCCATCACCTGGGCTCTACTCCCACACCACCAGGAGCAGGATTTGCCTGTGACTGCAACATGCAACCACATCAAAGAGGAGCTCTCAGCTGTCTTCTCCAGCACACCCACCCCTTGGCAGGACCAGCTCTGCTCTGTGTGTGTGGTGGCAGCAGAGTTGGTCACCTCCTCCAGCCCTCCTCATTCACCTTGAGCCAGCACAGGCTGGAGGCAGCTGAGCTCTTCAGCCAAAGCAGCTACTTAGAGACTCACTCAAAACCAATCCTTTGCTCTTTTGGCAGCTCCTCCTCAGAGACTGGATGCCCCTGCTCCAGAAGCTTGGCCCTCACATCTCCAGTGCAGGGTAAGGTGTCCACGAGCCTGTCCCCATCACCATCCTGCCTACCACCATCAAGGACTTGCCTGCCACCAGAACTGCTTCCTCCTCAGCACATGCTGGAGATGGAGTGCATGGGAAAAAGTTGCTCTAGCCCAAGCCATGGTCACCATGAGGCAAAGCTGCAGAGGTGAGCAGGAAGATCACAGAATCAATCTCAGAATGCCAGGTGGCTCTGGTGGCTGCAGCAGTCATGGCTTCACCTCAGCTTTTTCAGTATGCTCTGTCCTCTGGAGGTCTTTGGCAGGGAGGATTCTGCTCTGTCTGTGCTCCACACACAGGCTCAGCAAGTTCCAGCAGCCCAGCAGCTTGTCAAGACCTGCTCCAGCTGAGCCAGACACGGCTGCTTTCCTCCCCATCTCCTGAGGCCTTCCTCCTCATCACCAGTGGATTCTCTCTGAGGACCCTTCCTGCACCAGAGAAGCCAAGAAGCAGTCGACAGCTTCTCCATGGTAAGTGGAACACAGCAGTGGCTGCAGAGGGATGAGGCAGGGTAACCCCAGCAGTGTCCTCACCATACTTCTGCCATCCTCCTTCCTCACCTCCAGCACCTTCCCTCCTCCTCTTGGTCCACAGATGTCCTCCCGAGTCCCTTGCCACGCTGGCCATGGCTCCACACCATGCTTCCATGGATTTGTCAGGATTTGTCCTTCAGCAAGCCGCAGCTAGGACAGTGACGAAAGGGCCTAAGACAACCCCAGGAGTCCTGGAGGAGGCCTTTCAGCAGGGCAATGCAGGGTTCACATGAGGGCAGTGTGGGTGTGCCTGCTCCAAGGGAAGGGTTTGTTGGTACCCTCTTGGAAGAGCCTGGCAGGTCAGGGAGGAGATGCTGAAGTGCTGCCATCAAAGCTGGCCAGTTGGCCCACATCCAAAGGAAGATCTAAGAGCAAGCTACGACCCTCACTCATGACCTCTCACACCCTGGAGAATGCCAGATCCACGCAGGAGGACAGGGCAGAACGAGGCACCCAGACATGCTTTTGGGCATGGCTCTTCCTAAGCTGGGGACGCAGCAAGGGAGGACTCCCTGATCTGGCAATCCATGAAGAGCAGGTTTGGCTTAGCTGTCTCCTTCTGGAGGACCTCTCCAAGGTGATCCAAATGGCCAAAGTCATCCCAGTGGAGCAGCGCAGGGGCACTGCCAGGCCGTAGTTGCTGGCAACACTGGAGGGCACAAGGCAGAAGGAGAAAAGCCAGGCATGGGCTGGAAGAGATGAGCAGTCCTGAGGCCATCTTGGCCTCCTCCTGGTCCCTCACATCCATCATCACTACTGGAGAAGCCTCAGAGACTGCTGTGGAGGGAGCACATCAGGGCTGCCCCTCATCCTGGACCATGGCACAGCTCCTCGGGGTATGACTGTTGCCAGCTGCTGAGGTCTCCTGCTGCTGCTGAATGCATTTCTGCACTTCAGTTTCCACCTGTCCAGCTTCAGATCTTCTTCTTTCACTCTCACAATCCCAGCATGGTNTCAGCATGCTCAGAGCCTGCACTGGACTCTCTCCAGCAGTGCCCAGTCTGTGCTGAGCTGGGGAGCCCAGAGCTGGACCCAGTGCTGCAGCTGTGGCCTGTGAGTGGGACAGAGCAGCATGGACCAGAGAGGTGCCTAAGGAGAAGACCTGATCTGTTCTTCCCTTCGGGTCTCCAGGCAGTAAAGCTTTAGATGTGCCACATCTCAGTGCCCTGCACTCCGAGGTGCCCTCTGATGTTCTCTATCTGGCCCCCTTGGCCACCACAGGTGGTAGCTGCCATGTTGCTGTGCTCCTCCAGCCTGCCAGAGTCCTTCCCTTCTTGCCTTGGTCCAGAGAAGGCCATTCCAGAGAGCAGGATCCATGTCTGTTCTCCTCCAGGACCACCTGTCCAGTTGAGCCCATCAGCACCACTAAAACCTGCTCCTTCTCCTCTTCTCCCCCAGGTCTGCATTCAGAGCTCATGGCACAGCAGTACAGACCCAGCTCAGCTGCCTCTTGTTCTTCTCTTGAGTGGAGTGGCTACACCAGGCCAAGGCAAGCAGATCTCTGCCCACTTTAGTCACCACTTTGCTCTGGGATGGTCATGGGAGCACCCTGGAGGCTGAGTCTGGTGTGGTTCTCCTTTACTCTGCCCCCACACCTGTAAGATGTGCAGCAGAAGGGTCCAGGCCAGCCCTGAGCCAGCAGCTCTACCACCACCTGCAGATGCAGGGTGAGGACACTGAGTCTAGTTCAAGGATGAGAGTTACCAAACAGCTCCCAGAGGTTGTCTTCTGCTCCAGGACCTGCCCCTGTGCGGAGCCACCTCTCTGAGAACCAAAGGCTCCTACAGGCTCACTCTGCCAGCAGTTAAGGCACTGGGGGCACAACCTCCACCACTCCCCAGGCCCCCCCAGCCTGGGGCAGAGCTTGCCCCACCCTTTGCCCTCAGCTCTGCCACCCCGACCCCACTTACCCAGGTGCATAGGAGGCCTTAGGCTCTGCTTTGATTGGAGGGACGACGCTGCTCAGGCAGTGGCCAGCGAGGTAGCCCTTGGGCACCACCATGCCATTGTTGTTGTTGCAGTTGAGGTGAGCACCGTAGCTGGGTCCACAGGGGCTGGCCAGCAGCGCAGGGTGCCGGGCTGGGAGCTGGCTGCCGGGGGCAGGGAGCAGGAGGTGGCCACTGGGGGGGCTGGTCACGCCGGAGCCGGGCAGGGGTGTGCTGGCAGAGCTGCAGGGCTGGGGGTGTGCGCAGCTGGCAGTGGCAGGGATCTCAGGGAAGCAGCTGAGGGAGAGAAGGGCGACCACCTCAGCAGGGGCACGGCCAGAGGGCACCTTCCTGCCCCACCCTGCCCCTCCCCAGCCCCTCCAGGGGCTTTGGCACACCCAGGAGGCAGCAGGAGCAGTGGCACCGGCAGGGGTGTACAGGGAGGCAGGCTGGTCACTGGGGCTGTAAAACCTCACGGGTGCCAGAGCCAACCTTGGAGCTGGAAAGGCCAGAAGGGCTCAGCACACCAACCTCAAAGCTTCTGAAGACATCGGGAGACAGTAAGAGCTGAGGGGAGAGCTCCTGGCTCATTCAACTCCCTGCAAGGAGGCTGGAGCCAGGAGGGGGTGGGCTCTGCTGCCAAGGGACAAGTGCCAGGACGAGGAATTGGCCTCAGGTTGCCCCAGGGGAGGTTTAGGTTGGACATGAGGAACAATTTGTTGCCCTTGAGCATGGTCCAGGCCTGTCCCGGGCTGCCCAGGGCAGCGGTTGAGTCCCCATCCCCAGAGGGGCTTTAAAGCCCTGGTTTGGTGGTGCCATGGCAGTGTTAGGTTAGTGGTTGGATTCCATCATCTTCGAGGTCTCTTCCCACCAAAGCCATTCCATGGCTACCTGCTGACTGTGCTTCACCCTCCAGACTGGCACAGGGGTGCTCTGTCATGTCACCCCTGAAGATCTTGCCCTCCACCCTGTGGCCTGTGTCTGCTCTCCAAGTCTGCTCCCCCTCTCTTTGCCACTGTTAGAGTGGCACAGGGTGACCTTTCCCTGCCCTCTCCACACTTGTGCTGACACTGAGCTCCTGGTGCTTGCTTCTCCATTGCTCAGCAGAAGGCAAAGTCTTCAGTGGTGCCCTCAGGAGGGGAAGACAAGAGAGGGGACAGAAGAGATTGAGGAGATTTGAAAGAGAGAAGCCAAGAGGAGACAGGAGGAGAACTGGGAACCAGTGGAGGACTTCAGCCAGGATTGCAGGGCGTTGCTCAGCACCTCCCACGGGAGCCACAGTGAGCACTGGTCCTGCTGTGGAGCAAGGGAAGCACTTACATATCTGGTGAGTCCTCCTTGCTGATGTACTCCTCCAGGATGCTGGTGTCAATGTTCGATGGCTCCAGGGCTCCGTTAATGTCGTGGCCTGGGGGGGACAGGAGGTGGAAAGCAAGAGCCATGAGGAGACACAAAAGGGCCTTGCTTTGCAGGTCAGAACACCCGCCCCAGACTGCCACAGTGCCAAGAGAGTGATCCCAGAGGATCAGCAGACCCTTCAGTCTGCCATCTGTCCACACCCACCCGAGAAACCAGTGAGAGCTGGGGCAGGTGGGACAGGGCAGGCTGCTGGCACCAGCCGGGAAGATGTGCACACAGGTCAGGTTTGCCTGCAGCCATCTGTGAGCCCTGGGACACACGGGGAGATGCCAGGGCCAGGCTCAGGACGTGTGGGAGAAGTGGCACCATGGGGTCACACCTGGGCTCTGCAAGGCACGTGGCACAGAGCACGAGAGCCAGGGCTTGCCCAGCCACTGCAGAACGTGCTGGAATTTCTCCACTGCTGCCATGGCAGCTCTGGATCAGGTCCTGAACATGCAGGAGCCCTTCTGCTCCTCCTTCCCCCTCTCCTCTTCTGCTCCTCTCCTCCTCCTTCTCTTCCTCCTCTTTCTCCTTTTCCTCCTTCTTGTTTCCTTCCCCACCTCCTCTTCTTCTCCTTCCTCCCCTTCTCCTCCTCCTCCTCCTCTCCTTCTCTTTCCTCTTCTTTCCCTTCTTCCCTTCTCCTCCCATTCACTTCCACCTCCTCTCCCTCTCCTCTTTTTTCTCCCTCCCCTTCTCTTCTCCTTCTCCTCTCCCTTTCCCCCTCTCTTCCAGGGGCAAGCAATAACTTTCCCTCTCCTTTCTCCCGCAGAACTCCTCCTCCTCCTCCCGGCCGCTCCTGCTGAGGGTGAGCTGGGCTGTGTCTGTTGCCAAAGTGCTTTCTTTATCTGTCTCTCAGAAGTGGGAGTCTGCAGCCCTCTGGGGTCGCTGCCAACCCAGCCCTGGGTGCCAAAGGCACTGCTGAGAAAGTGGAAGAGAAGCTCCAGCCACCCCCCCCACCCCCCACCCCGCCCCAAGCTCGGGCAGCAGTGGCAGCCATTGCTGAAAGACCTCCCTGGCTTCTCCTCAAAGCACCCCAGCCCTGGCCTAGGAGACCCTGACCTCCCCCCCTCCCCTCACCTCCCCCCAGCCCCTGCCTTGGGGAGAGGTCAGCTGCTGAACCGACACCACCAGGATGGGGGCTTGAGGCCACCCCTGGTCAATCCAAGTCTCCCCTCTGCAAATCCCTTTCATACCAAGCCCAGCAGATCACAGAAATAAATCCAGGCAGGAATTCTGCCAAGAGGACAGGGAAGGGGGGGTTGCATGGATGGAGAGATCTCTGCCTTGGTATAACCCTGCCCAGAGGGGAAAAAACCAACCCTGGGGGCTCTGCGCACCACCAAGCCCCGTGGTGGAAAGCACTCTGGGGAGAAGGTGGAGATCTCTTCATGGAATTGTTTTGGTGGAGAGAGACCTTTAGGATCATCAAGACCACTCTTGCTGCAAAAGGATGCTTTGAAAGCTGGGGTTGGGCTCTGATGCCAAGAACAAGTGGCAGGGCGAGAGGAAACAGCCTCGAGCTGCCCCAGGGTAGGTTTAGGTTGGACATGAGGAACAATTTGTTGCCCTTGAGGGTTGCCAAGGCCTGTGCCAGGCTGCTCAGGGCAGTGGTGCCCATCCCTGGAGGGGTTTCCAAAGGCATGGTCTGGCAGTGCTGAGGGGATACAGTTCAGTGGTGCCCTGGCAGTGCTGGGTGAAGGGCTGGGCTCTGAAAGGTCTTCTCCAACCTAAAGGACTCCCTCTGGAGCAGGCACACAGGCTGCTGCTGCTGCCAGGACAGCCCCACGGCGGGAAGGGGACAGGAAGGCAGAGCCTCCAAGGGCCCAGACCAGCGCAGGTCCTCCCCTCTGACAGCCTCCCCTGGAGCCGCAGTGGTGAGCTAAGGACCACACTCCCCTCCTGCTTGCCTTGTGGCCCAGCAGAAGAGTTCCCTGCTGGGCAGCACTATGGCTGCTGTGTGCCTCACCCCCCAGGCACCTCAGCTACAGCCCGCTCCTGCCCAGGCAACCCTTCTGCCAAGGCTGTGACTCCTTAACCATTGCCAAACCCTCCTGCCAGGGGCCAGCAGCCCCCATTTTGTGCTGCCTTCCCCTTGCCAAAGAGACCAAGCTCTAAACCACACCAGGCCTGGCACACCTCAGCCAGGAGAGCTGCCAGGACACTTCTCTGCAGCCCAACTCCCAGGGCTGTGACTCAAAAAGGCTCCTGAGCAATTCTGATGCCTTTCCAGCAGCCTGTCCAAGGAAAGCCTGACCCCAGTGGGCTTCCTTCACACCTTCACACTCCAGGAGAGGAGCTCAGGAGCTCTCCAGAAAGGACAAGAGGTCATAGGATCATGGAATTGTTTGGGTTGGAAGAGACCTTCAAGATCATGGAGTGCAACCCAGCCCTGACAGGGCACCACCAACCCACGGCCCTCAGCACCACAGCTCCAGGGCTCTCCAACCCCTCCCGGTATGGGGACTCCATCACTGCCCTGGGCAGCTTGGGCCAGGCCTTGGCAGACCTCAAGGGCAAGAAATTGTTCCTCATGTCCAACCTAAACCTGCCCTGGGACAACCTCCTCTTGTCCTGTCACTTGTCCCTTGGGTACTCAGCAGACTGCTGCTGTGCTGTGCTCTTCTCTTTCTGTGCTGCCTTGTCTCAAATGTCACCTTCAGGAGCCTTCAGCTGAGCCCCAGGAGAAGGGGAGATAAGCAGCATGACGTCAGAGGTGGGCTGTGATAAGACCTGTGGTGGGGTCTGGCTGCGTGGGCACAGTGGGCAGGGGCTGCCCACCAGCACTGAAGGACTTCCCTCTGCCTGGGCATGGAGACTCTTGCTGCAGTCAGGGTGAAATGAGGACACCAGGGCACACCTGCACAAGGAGCATCCCACCCAGCACCCACGGCTGCCACCTCGGCTGGCGTGCACCAGGGCTCTCACCAAGAGGTGATTAGTTTCAAGCTCAGACTTCTCCACCGAGCCTGAGCTCCTAATGACACCAACGATGCTACTTCCCCTCCCAGCTGGGCATTAGGAGGAACCAGGAAGCCACCAAGGAGGGACCTTGGGAAGATCAAGACCCACACAAGAGAGGCTCCCACACCTCCTCAGGACCCACACAGGAGAGGCTCCCACACCTCCTCAGGACCCACACAGGAGAGGCTCCCACACCTCCTAATCCCAGCGAAGGGGAGGAGGAGGAGCCCAGAGAAGCTCCAAGCTCTCTCCTGCTGCCAGCATTTGCCCCCTCACCGTGGGACAGCAGCAGCAGTCCCCACGTGGCACCTCCAGTGCCCCGCTAGGGCTGTCACAGCTCTTGTCACCCACAGCCACCTCCGCGGCCCAAAAGCTCTCAGAGGCTTCTGTCCTGGAGCACCCCAAAGAGCACCATCCCACAAAGCAGCTTCTTGGTGCCCTCCACACACAAGGAACAGCTCAGGTGGGCACCAGGACCAAGTCATTGGGCCAGCACTGACAGTCCAGACACACACTCCTCAGGGCCAACCCTTCCAGGACAACCTTCTCCTTCCCAGCTCCTTCAGTCACTGCTGCTGCAAAGTCCCAAAGCTGCCTGCTCTCTAGGTCCTGCCCTCCTCCTGGCCCCTGCAGTGCCACTCTGCCCTCACACCACATCTCAGCTTCACCTGCTCCACTTTGATTCTTGCTGGACCAAACTCTTCCAGGACAACCTTCTCCTTCCCAGCTCCCTCAGTTGTTGCTGCTGCAAAGCAGCCCCAAAGCTGCCTGCTCCCCAGGTCCTGCCCTGCTGTTGGCCCCTGCAGTGCCAGCTTGCCCTACACCTCATCCCCCTCCATCTGCCCCACTTTCTAACCTTGCCTGGCCAGGAGAGGCTGAGGAGCTCCCCCCGGCAGTGAGCTGGCTGCAGTGGAAGGTTGGCCCCGCGGCCGGCTCCGTGGGTACGTGTGGGAATGTCAGGAATCCCAATGTTTGGACTGCTGTTCTCTGCCTTCCCCAAACCCCCTCCCCAGCCAGGGGTGCTCCCCACAGCAGCCTGCCCTGCTCTGCCAGCTCCTGTGGGCATCTCAGCCTGCAGCCTCACTCCCCACTCACCCCCTGTTCAGGTGCTCCACACCTCCTGCTCCCCGGCACAGATGTGGGGGGGGCTCTTGAAGAGTTAAGGGTGCCCAGCCCCCCCCAGTCGTCATATTTACAGGTCTGGGAGATTAGAGGCAGGACCTGCCCCCATCCAGCCCCAGCTGAAGGCATTTCTATTTATACCAGGCCCTCCCCCACCCCTTGCTGCTCTGCTGCTTGTCTCCCAAGCACCTACAGTCCTGCCTGGGTCACCTGGGGGTGGGAGGAGAGGAGAGAGCTGAGGAACTTCGTCCTGGGATCTGCTAACGAGAACCAGATGTGCAAAGCTGGAGATGAGAATGAGCTCAGCGGCTTGGGGGTGAAGGAGGGAGGGGGCTGCAAAGCATCAGGGAAAGGTGAGGAGGATGCCAGCCATGAGCAGGCAGAGAAGAGGCTCCCAGAGCCTCCCTGCTGGCACCAGAGACTTTAGGGACCTCCTGAGGGGCTGAAGGTTTGAATTATTAATGAAGAACTCTGCTCTGACTCACCTGCTGTGGAGGGTGGTGAGAAGACTGAAATGAAGAATGAAAAGCCAGAGGGCAAGAGGCTGGGGGCAGACTGCTCAGTGGTGCCCAGGGACAGGCCAAGGGGCAGAGGGCACAAAGTGGCAGGCAGGAGGTTGCATATGAGGCTGAGGAGAAGCTTGTTTGGTGTGAGGGTGCTGGAGGCCTGGAGCAGGCTGCCCAGAGAGGCTGTGGAGTGTCCTTGTGTGGAGAGCTTCCCACCCCCCTGGGCACTGTGCTGCTGGGCAAGCTGCTGTGGGTGCCCTGCTGGAGCAGGGGCTTGGGCTGGAGGATCTCCAGAGCTCCCTCCCAACCCCACCCTGCTGGGATTGGAGATTCTCTCTGCTGCACATTTCCATTTGTTGCCACCTCAGCCCTGCTTGGCTCCCAACACCTCCAGGTGATGTCCTCCTCCATGAGCTGCTCTGAGCCTGCAGATGCTCTCCAGAACTTGTACCTGAAGCCTAGCAGAAGTCACTGCTGCCCACTCCAGGTGGGCCAAGGAGCACTCAGCAGCACCCAAGCCCCCTGGAGCCTCACTGCCATGGCCATGGTGGTGCTGGGTGAAGGTTGGACTCAATGACCTTAGAGAGCTTTCCCCCTCTGCCCATCTGCCAACAGGGACAAGGGCATCAGCTGCCCACAGCTCCAGGCTGCTCAGCTCTGGGTGGGTGGGGACATCCCTATGAGGAGGTGACCCTGCAGCCCCTGCCCACCCCCAGCAGCCCCCAGTCCTGCATTCCTGCCTAAGGACAGCTCTTTATGACCTGCGTGGGACGAGAACCAGTCCCTCCCAGCACAAGTGGCTCCTGTAACCCGAGAGGGACACCAAGCCCTGACCACTCCTCCACACAGCTCCTCCAAGCTGCTTTTGGGACCACCCCAGAGCAAAGCTTCAGTTGCTCAAGGCTCTGAACCCCTCCCCAGCCCATCCACCCCCCAAGCTGCAGCTCGGTGGTGAGACCTTCCCCACATCAAACCCTCCATCCTCTACCCCCACACCCACCAGGACAGCCTGCTGGGGTCTGCACAGTCTGCCATGGGGGAGACCTCTGCCTGGTGTCAGTGTTTGATGTCAGAGCTCCCCCCCAGCATCTCGAGTTGATGGAGCTACCACTGCCTGCTTCCTACACACTGCCTGGGTCTGGGGCAGCAAGAGTGGGGCCAGCAGCAGCAGGACCCCTGGACTGGGCACTGGGGAGGCCACTCCTGGAACTCTGGGGTCAGGTTTGGGCTCCTCACTCCAAGAAGGACATTGAGGAGCTGGAGCAGGTCCAGAGAAGGGCAACAAAGCTGGGGAAGGGTCTGGAGAGCAGCAATGGTGAGGAGCAGCTGAGGGAGTTGGGGGTGTGGAGGCTGGAGAGAAGGAGGCTGAGGGGAGAGCTTCTGGGGCTCTGCAGCTCCCTGCAAGGAGGCTGCAGCCAGGTGGGGTTGGGCTCTGCTGCCAAGGGACAAGTGCCAGGGCAAGAGGAAAGGGCCTCAAGGTGCCCCAGGGGAGGTTCAGGTTGGACATGAGGAGAAACTTCTGCACTGAAGGAGTTCTCCAACACTGTTCCAGGCTGCCCAGGTCAGTGGTGCAGTCCCCACCCCTGCAAGGTTTCCCAGCCATGGGAATGGTGCTGAGGGCCATGGCTTAGCCCCAGTCTTGCTGGTTAGGGAATGATCTGGATGCTCTCAAAGGGCTTTTCCAGCCCAAACAATTCCTGTCTCAGGGCAGTTTAGGCTGCACACAGAAGCAAACACAGCTCCTGCCCCTTCCCAGCACCACCAGAGGCAGGACCCTCCCAGCCAATGCAGTCAGCACCCTCTGTCCCATCCTGGTGACACTTTCCTGTCCAGCTCCCCCAACCAAGGACAGCCCTGTCCCCCCAAGCAACAGGGCAGCTCCTCCACCCCAGTTCACATCAGAGGAGAGACCCCAAGATCCAAAGTCACACCAGAAACACAGCCAGAGCTGAGCTCTGGGGGCTGTGGGACAAAGGTGCTGGAGAAAACATCAAACCCTGGTTAAGAAGATTAAGGTTGGTGAGGATTTGGGCTCCAGGAGGCCTAACTGGGGTGTCTTGAATTTGAAATGAACCAACAAATGGAGCATGGAGGGGGCTTTGAACACAGACACTCACAGCTTCTCCATGGAGAGTTCAAGACTGGACCCAGCCCAACTGGACCTTCTCCTGCCTAGCAGCTCTTTGGCTCTTGGAGAGCTCCCAGAGGGCATCTCCACTCCCATGCCTACCCTCAGCACAATGTTCTCACTGCTGAGAGCAGAAACTCCCCCATGCCAGCCAGGGCATGTGGCAGAGCATCAGGAGCAGTTGTGGGGCTGAGGGCACCCCAGATTTACCACGGTCAGTAAGAAGCATTCCAGGGGCTCCAGGGGGACCTTGGAGCAAGGATCTGGCTGAAAGAGTGAAGCAGCACCAGTGGCAGAGCCCTCAGAGTAATGAACTCCACTGCTGTGAGGCACAGTCAAGCCATCAGCAGCCTCCAGTGCCCAGGCTCAGCAGCACCATCACCACCTGCATGCACAGAGATGGTCATGGAGTCGTGGACTTCTTTGGGTTGGAAAAGACCTTGAAGATGATGGAGTCCAACCCTCAACCCAGCATTGCCAGGGCACCACCAAACCATGGCCCTCAGCACCACAGCTCCAGGGCTCTGGAGCCTCTCCAGGGATGGGGACTGCACCACTGCCCTGGGCAGCCTGGGACAAGAACCTCTCTCTGACTCCCAGGCCAAGGTGTGTGATCAGGGTCACCTCAAGACAGAAGAGACATAAGGAGCCAAAGGAAATCATTCTGCTGTGCCATGGCAGGACAAGGGCCTGTCTCTTAGGGGTCCTGCAGGAAAGTGGCTTTGGGTTGCCCCAGGAGAGGTTTAGGTTGGAGCTGAGGAACAATTTCTTTGCTGCAAGAGAGGTCAGGCACTGGCAGAGGCTGCCCAGGGGGGTGGTGGAGCCCCCATCCCTGCAGGAGGTGTTGAAGAAGTGTGTGGGCATGGCCCCTGGGGCCGTGGTTGGGTGGCCATGGTGTTGGGTGCTGGTTGGACTGGATGGTCTCAGAGGCTTCTCCAGCCCAAACACTGCCCTGGTTCCAGGAAGGCACAGGCAGCTCCAGGCAGAAGCCATGACCAAGCCTCACCCTCCCTCCCAAACCTTCCTGAGCCTTCTGCTTTCTGCTCCCTCCTGCCTTCTGGCCTCTCCACCACCCTCCTTCCACCACCTTCTCCTCTCCCCTCCTGAGCTGCTCTCCCTCCGCACCCAACTCCCTTCTCCTTCCGGCTTCTCCGCTCTTGTCCTGGCTTCTCCTCCGCCCTTGCCAGCTGTGAACCTTGGCATGGATGGAGCCATTGTCCTCAGGGCAGGGGGGCCGAGGAGGAGGAGGGGAAGGTGTGAGAGGGGACACAGTGGCTCGTTTGTGCCTGTCCCCGCGGCCCTCAATGCCCTGCTTGTCCATTCATGCCCTAAGATGGCAGCCACAGCAGTGCCCACACAAGCGGCGCCATTCGGTGGGGTCCAAGGTGCCTGCCCGGGGGGCCACATGGCCCTGTTTGTGTGGAGGCACAGAGGCAGGAGACAACTCCTTTATCTGCCCTCTGGGCTGAGGGGGCTGCAGGGCTGGCCAGGAGGCACAGCAGCACCAGGGAGGTCACTTCAGCTGGCAGCTCCTCAGCTCAGGGGGCACAGCAGTACCAGGGAGGTCACTTCAGCTGGCAGCTCCTCAGCTCAGGGGGCACAGCAGTACCAGGGAGGTCACTTCAGCTGGCAGCTCCTCAGCTCAGGGGGCACAGCAGTACCAGGGAGGTCACTTCAGCTGGCAGCTCCTCAGCTCAGGGTGGACAGGGCCAGAGGAAGCTGCATTCTCTGGCATCTCCTGGGCTCAGGGGGCACCAGCACCAGAGAAGGTCATTTTCTGTCTCCTGAGACCAGGGGCAGCAGGCCCAAAGGAGGTTACTTTGGGTAGCGTGTCTCAAGCTCAGGGGGACACCAGGACCAGAGAAGGTCACTTCTTGTGACACCTCCTGAGCTCAGAGGGGACAAGAGGATCAGAGAAGGTCACTTCAGGCTGCGTCTCCCAAGCTGAGGAGAGACAACAGCACCAGGGAAGGCGACTTCAGCTGCTGTCTCCCAAGCCTTGGGCAGCACTGTGACCCTCACACCTCCATTCCCCAGCTGAGGAAGGAGTCAGGAGTGGGAAGAGGCTTTTCAGCACAGCTTCCAGACGCCCTCTGTGGAGGCTCCTTCGTGCTGCTGCTCTCATCCGAGCCCAGACGGAGACCTGAGATGGCTGAGCAATGTCAGCACTGCTCTGCTACTGCCAGGGAGGGAGCCCAGGGACAGTCTCTGGACACTGGCCTTGCTGCAGGGCCACCAACACTGGAGGAGCTCCTGGGAGCTCTTGGGAAGCTCAGAGATCCTGCAGACCACTTTCGTGTGCTTGCCACACATGGGGGGCATTGGGACCTGGAGCTGTGTTGACCTCTCCTGGATACCCTCCCCCCAGCGAAAAAAACCCACAACAAAACCCAGCCCTCCTTGAGCAGGAAGATTAATGATCAAACAGCAGGAGAACACCAGGCATGGGGCAGCCAAGCATCCCCTGGAACACCACGTCCAGGTCGGGCAGCTCCTCCCTCCCGCGGCAGAGCCAGGGAGGTGTCTGCAGGCCAGCCTGGAGGGGCTCCAGGGCAGAGTGGGGCTGAGAAGGCAGTGTCCTATCTGGATGGGACCCCTGCCAGGCCTCATCACCACTTCTGTGCAACCAACACCCAGCCTCTCCCAGGCAGGAGGCTTAGCCCTGGGCTGTCCTTCTCCTGCCACCTTTCTGCTCGGCCCCTCCAAACGCCAAAAGGCCACCAAAGGTGCCCCTGGAGCCTTCCCTTGCCCAGGCTGCACAAGCCCTAATGCCATCTCGCTTTGCACCCTGTTATCTCCACACCCCTCTGCTCCCAGAGAGCTCCTTTCCCACAAGGTGTGAGAGGACCTCCTCAGGCACCTCTGTGCTTTGCCTTCTCCTGAGCTGAGCTAAGCTTCTGGAGCCAGAAGAGGAAGAACCACCTCAGGCATGCTGACAAAGACCACCCAAAGAGGGGATTACTGCCATGCTGCTGCTCTCCAGCCTCAGACTGGAAGCTGAGGTCCCTTCTCCCTGAAAGAACTGCTTGCTTGCATCTTCTGCCTGCCTGGGAGCTGCCTCTCCTGCAACAGAACACAGCTCCTGCTCCAGGGCCTTAGCAAACAACTCCCAGACAACACAAAGCAGATGCCAAAGGTGCTGCTTGGATCCCATCCACCCTGCCCAGCTCCCTGGGTGTTCTGGGTCTCACTTCAAAGCAATGTGGCTGCCTGGGGTAGGACAGAGCAAGAGGGAAGGTGCCTGGCACACTGCTCCAGGAGGTTGTGTGGGGAGGAGGGGATGAGGAGGTCAGCCTGGGGGTGGCAAGCACTGGCTGCACATTGCCACAGGCAGAAGAGCTCCCTGGGCTCTTGATGTGCAGAAGGAGCTGTCTGCATCAGGCAAGTGGAGGTGAATGCTGGGACTGAAATGAGGGTGAGATCCATTCAGAGGGACCCAGACAAGCTGCAGAAGTGGGACCTCAAGAGGTTCACCAAGGCCAAGGCTATCAGCCCAGGCTGGGGGTGAGGGGCTGGGGAGCAGCCCTCTGGAGAAGGACCTGGGGGGCTGGGGGGTGGAAAGCTGGAGCTGAGCTGGCTCAGAACCCAACCATGTCCTGGGCTCAGCACAGCACAGACAGGGACCCGTTGGAGCAGGGGCAGAGGAGGCCATGGCAGGGCTGGAAGGGCTCTGCTGTGAGGCCAGGCTGGCAGAGTTGGGGCTGCTCAGCCTAGAGGTGAGAAGGCTCCAGGGAGACCTTCTGGTGGCCTTTCACTGCTTCAAGGGGCCAAGAACAAAGCTGGGGACAGACTTCTGAGCAGGGTCTGTTGTGACAGGACAAGGGGAGATGGTTGGGAGACAAGGGAGAGTCAGACTGGAGAGGAGGGAGAGATTTATGACCCTGAGGGTGGTGAGAGCCTGGCCCAGGTCTCCCAGAGAGGTGGCAGCTGCCCCATCCCTGGCACCACTGCAGGTCAGGGTGTCTGGGGCTCTGAGCACCCTGCTCTGGCTGGGGCTGTCCCTGCTGGCTGCAGGGTTGGGCTGGATGAGCTTGAGAGGTTCCTTCAGCCCAAAGCAGTCTGGGAGTCATGACTGTATGTGTCCAAGGTGAGATGAACCTCCTGGCAGCATTGCCTGAGCTGTGGGCACACAAGGGGTGGGTGATGACAGGTGAGATCTTCCCCAGGAGGGTCACAGATGACAGATGTCAGGGGTGGGAAGGGACCTCCACAGCTCATCCAGTCCAACCCCTCTGCCAGAGCAGGACTCTACAATCCAGGTCACACAGGAATGCATCCAGACAGGGCTTGGATGGCTCCAAGGAGGAAGACTCCACAGCCTCTCTGGGCAGCCTGTGCCATGCTCTGGGACCCTTACAGCCAAGGAGTTCTGAGTCAAGGGCCCCTAAACTACATCAAAAGCCCTCGCCTGGTACCTGACCCGGGCAGATGTCTGGGATCCATCCCTCTTCTTCCTCACTCCAGCACGGAGGACAAGAGGCAGGAGGAGGTCCTGTGCTGTGGTGCTGCTCACCCATCTCCTTCCAGCAGAGCAGAGCTCACACACTGCTGCTGCTGCTGCTGCTGCTGGGGGCAGGCAGCTGCTGGGGGCAAGCAGCCTGTAGGTCCTGCTGTGAACAAGTCCATCTTGCTGCCAGCCAGCAGTGGGACAAAGAGCTGAGCTGTGCAGGAACCCAAACTGTGTGAGTCATTAGATCAATAGATTAAAAGGCCTCTTAGAGGCCTCTGTCCAGGGCCAGCACAAGGTCCTTCACTGCCAGCCTGCTCGCTGGGCTCTGCCCTGTGTGGCTGCACCTCAGCAGAGGATGCTGCAGCCCCATGGCTTCCCCAGGCCTGGCTGCCCTCCTGAATGCTCCCTTTCTTAGCTCCCCTCTGTGTGAACACCACCAGGACTCCACAGCTGAGCCTTTCGCTGTCTCCTCAGCTCCTGGAACCACAGAAGCACTGAATAGTTTAGGCTGGAAAAGACCTCCAAGATGATGAAGCCCAACCCTTCACCCAGCCCTGCCAGGGCACATGGCCCTCAGCTCCACAGCTCTCACACCCCTCCAGGGATGGGCACTGCACCACTGCCCTGGGTAGCCTGGCACAGGCCTGGACAACCCTCAAGGGCAACAAATTGTTCCTCATGTCCAACCTGAACCTGCCTGGCCAAAGTAAGGAGGTAAGAAGGGTGCTGGGAAAGCCCTGCCAGGACACCACTGCTGTCCAAGGTACCAGCACCTGCTGCACCCAGCACCTGCTCCCACAGCCCTCACTGGCACACAGGTGAAGGCAGAGCCCAGCAGACTGCAGCCAGCCCTGCTGTGTGGGCAGAGAAAGCCACCAGGCTGCTGGGGTGCACCACCGAGAGCATCTCCACCAGAGACAGAGTCCTGATCCCACTGCTCAGGGCACTCCTGGGGCTGCCTTCAGCTGTGGACGGGCTGCAGAAGCTCCAGAGAAGGTTCACAAAGATCATAGAACTGTTTTGGTTGGAAGAGCCCTTTAAGATCATCAAGCCCAACCTCCAACCCAACACCAGCATGGCCACTAAACCACATCCCCAAGTGCCATACCCCCCCAAGGATGGTGACGCCACCTCCCTGGGCAGCCTGAAATGATGATCCAAGGCATGGGAAGCTGCCAGGTGAGGAAATGCTGAGGAAACCTCACCCTGTGGCAGTAAAAAAGCCACCAAACCTTCCCTTCCTCCACAGCTGGAGGTGCAGGTTGCACTGCTGGAAGCTCTGACGTGGATCAGGACAAAAGATCTGAGCTCTCCCAACCTGGAGCTTGGTTCAGCAGCTCCTAAGAAATGAGAGTTGTTGGAGCAGGGAAAATCAGAAGGTTGGGAGAGGTTTATTGTCACTCTTAAACCTGCAAGGAAAAAGGAGCAGGCAGGGGTGAGGACAGAGACCCCCAAGATCTCTTTCTAAGTGAGGAGGCTCAGCTCAGCTCAGCCCTTCACCCTTGCACACTTCACCTGACCCAGAAAGAGCTCAGAGCAAGGTCTGTCTCCCACAGGCAGCCCAGAGAGGCTTGGGGCTCAGCCCTGCTGCAGCTCCTGCTCCCATCTGCCAAGGTGCAGCATCCCCTCCCCCAGCACCTCTGTACCAAGCACTGCAGTGGGTACTGAGCCTTGCTGGGAGACAGAACCACAGAATGGTCCAGGCTGGAAGGGACCTCCAGAGATCACCGAGCCCAACCCCCCTGCCAAAGCAGGACCACCCAGGGTAGTCCAAACTGGAGTGCATCCAGGTGGGTGTGGAAAGGCTCCAGAGGAGGAGACCAGCAGCCACCAGGACAAAGACCTGAAGAACAGGAGACTTCCCAAGCATGCCTGGGCACAAGGCCTCTCATTGAGTGCTGTGAAGTCTGTGAGACAGCAAACAAAAACTGAGCCTCCTGTGTTGACAACAGCCTTAAAGCAAAAAAGCTCCCCTGGACCCATCTAAACAACAGCTTGATCAAAGAAGAAACAACTTCTCCAAAGCTTGGGCTGCAGCTCTACAAATCCAGACCTCCACAAGCTCCTCAGTACCTCCACACCTTGAGTGCTGTGTCC
>WBNM01028471.1:10235-23404 GCA_013399055.1 Ramphastos sulfuratus | reverse complement strand
CAGGGGAGGTTAAGGTTGGATATAAGGAAGCACTTGCTTACGGAAAAGGTGATTAAGCACTGGAATGGACTGCCCGGGGAGGTGGTGGAGTTATCATCCCTGGAATTCTTTAAGAAAAGATTGGATGTGGCACTTGGTGGCATGATTCAGCTGATGTCATGGTGTTATGTTATAGTTGTGTTGAACTACAGTAGGAACAAAAACAAACCTCCCAGCAGACAGACAGTCTTAGTCCTCCAGCCTCATTCATACTTAGAGGTCCTCCCCTCCCTTGGAACTCTTCTGGGATAAATGGAGCTTACATAAAGATGCAAGGTAATGATCTAAATTTTATCTCATGATTTTTCTGAATATTCTATATTCTCTCCCCATCATCCTCAACACTTTTGTGTTTATTCCCAATTAATTCATATCATTTTAGAAGCTTAAAGGCATATTAAGCTTTTGTTGTTGATGTTGTCAGGGTTTTTAAGTGACCAGTAGAAAATTACAATTTTTAGCTGAAAGAGTCCAGCTTTCGAATGACTGAGCATCATTTTTCATTTTTCATTAAGCAACCAGCTGTAAGGTCAAGAACCAAAACATTGATTGCAATTTTTGCAAATAAGACTATGCAATTTTACACATCAGCGATGATGTCCATTGCACTTGTTCCTATCCAGTCAATCAAGATTCAGAATGACTGCTGAAATCAAGTTTTGTCCATTCACCATTACAAGAAGATAAAACACATACTTCATAACAAAATAAATATTTAAGCTTGATTTTTAAACTGCACAGGCTAATTTTTCTTTGGATTGTTAGAATGCAAACTCGTGATAGTTTTGATCTGCAGTGAGGATGCATAGGGAAAGGAGTGGTTTCTAAAGTGCACAGTGCTTTACCTAGCTGCAGTTTGTCATGCCACAGTACTGCTCCTGTTCTGTAGTAGTGCAATGCAGCAAGGCATTAACTTTTAACTTAACAGTTTACTACTATCAGGGGATATATTTAACCTTTATTAAATTTCATAGGGATGATTTTATTCACTAACTATTTACTCCTCCCTAGGGCTGACCACAACAATCAAACACCCTTAAAGGCACAAATCCAATCTACACTGATATGTCAGTGTGTTAGTTCAATGTGTTAGCTAATGTATTTCTTAACGAAACTCCAGTAAATCTATTAATGACATCATGATTTTTGACATCTTTCTTTAAAATCTTGCTGATATTTTGGGGGATTATTAGACAATTGTGTGTTTCTAGAAATAGAACAATGTTTTGTAGATTGCATAAAACAGCTAGAGCAGTTGACCCAAAAAATACACTGAAAGCCTCTAAAACCATCACGAAATTCCAAAGAGGGTCATTACTAAATATTATCAACATTCTTCTTGTGTCCAAGAATGAACTAAAGAGAATCACTGCTGCCTAGCACACTTGCAAATAAACAGTGTGAAGTAAAAAAAAAAAATTTCAGTTACAGTTATTTGTTTCTAAAATTATTTTTAATGAATATTATTCTAATAGCTTGTCATAGTACCTTTTTATTTAAGAGCACAACAGACTTAAATTATTCCACTTTATTCTTTTTAAAGAAAAAGGATGGTATAATAATAATGCTTTCGCTGAATTGGACAAGAAAATACAGAAAGGTTGCATTTAAAAATGTGCAGGAAAAGATACAGCATACACGAATCCTTAACACCTAATATGGATANTATTAAAACATCCCAATTAGCCTTAAACCTGCACAATAAGGATCCCTCTGAAGAGCTGGAAAGGCAGGGAGAAAAAAGAGAACAAATTGACCTTGCTGCTTACTTTTAGTGTTCGCAGGATTGTGGGATTGAATAACAAAACTACTATATGTGGGATGACCACTCCATCCCCTGTGATGGATCTTGGTCTTTGTAGTTTTTTAGGGAAATCTGGGATAACCTGGAACCTCTCAAACTACGACATGCCTAAATTAAAATATATTTACAATATATTAACTTTCTCAAATTAACTGTTAGTGAACTCTGTGTCAAACAATTGTTTACAAATAATTGAAAATAGAAATAGGTGCATATAGTCAGAAGAAATCTAAAGAAAGAGAAGCCTTAATTTTCTTTAACTGTGATTTAGGCATGCAGGAAGCCTGCAAGTGTTGATATATTTAACTATTAATTCATGTGTACTATAATTAAAGACAGAGTTCCATTGTTGTGGCTTGCTATTTACAATTTTTTTTTTCTTTTTAATTGTTATTTGGAACTTTTTTAGCTAAGCATTTCTTGTTTGCATTTCTAATTCCATAACTAATTATGGGAAATTACTTCAGATGTGCTGCATCAACATGATGCAAACCCACTTCAGTTTTCCCCTCCCAATATTCAAAATTAATCAAATGAATGAAGATCAGTAGCATATCATCTGCTTGCACTTCAACTTCACCGACACTATAGACCATATCCATTATGGTCTTTCAGGTCAATAATTCCCGAACTAAGAAGGATTAATAGGATTTATGGCCCTTTTTCAAATGCATGTAACACAAGCAGTACTAATTATATTTTCATTAACCTCTGTGGCTAGCTCATGTTCTAATAATTTAGTCCTGTTATGGATTAATCCAATATTTTACATGTTCAATAAAGTGAACTCACAAACAAAAGCTATATAAATAAATCCTAACAGCAAATCATGGTTGCTGTAATGAAGAAATACTTGCAAAAGAGCCAATGCTTCTAGATTCTCCCAAAGTCTGGCCCATGGTCAGCTAACTCTTGGGTCTCTGAGAGATTTATTCCCTAGCCAGTGAGTGTTGTTTGGTCTAAATTTTAGATAAATCAAATTTACTTGCTAAACTACCATGCTAAATGACTCCTGTGCTACTTGCCTTATAATGGTAAAGTCTACATTTGCACTTCAGGAGATGCTGATGCCACAATTTCAAGAACTAATACTAAGCATGTCTCAAATACATTTGGAAGGTTGTGTATCTGGGATGTATACCCATTCTGACCCCTTCTGAGTACCCCAGGAGACATAATTAAGCTTTCAGTAATAACAGAATTATTCAGTATGACAGCCATCCCCAGCCACTTTGCATTCCTAAGCAGAGCTGCAGCCAACAGGACAACCAATGCTGAATGCTGTTTCTGCAGTGAAAAGAGGAGTGGTGTCTGAACTCATCCCAGATTATCCAAATTTCCAAGAAACAAGTGCTGTCCCATTGCCATTCTTCCTCCTGTGCTGTCCTTCTCTGCTCCTTAATAATCATGGTCCTTATACTTATTTGTCTAAAATTAAGTGTATTTAATCTAAAAGACTATAAATTTATGATGAATCCAGACACTAAAATAAATCGACATGGGAATCATGGTAGCTAAATTGACATGTATCCTGGTAGCATATAAATTCTGCCAGGCCAGTTTAACTGTTGTTCTTCTCCTCCTGTTGCAGGTCCAGGAGTTGAACAGAATGAGCAAACAATGGAGCAGCAAAGCCTTGAGGGCTAGGAGCTTAGCACCAGGTCAGCCGTCTTGTGCTGCCCCTCAGGGTGCCTGCATGGTCACACAAGGCACGAAGCTTTGAATTCATTGGGCAGAACAATGATGCTAGTGCCTATTGGCCAGTTTCGTTTTCAAAATTATGTATTTAATGGGAGGTGGTTTAGAAACTGCCTTTCTGCACTGACCCTCCACCAAGAGCAGCACCCTGTTCATGGCTCCTTAACTGGGAATCACAGCGGCCATGTGTTTGCAGCTCGCGCTAGCAGCTTAGCAGCAACTCAGCTCTTCTCTCCTTCCCTCTGCCTGGAATATTTTGTATTTCACCCTGGGATCATTATTGTGAGTTTTGGAAGCATCCTTGTACAGGAAACTTACTCAGGTCCCAAGGCGTCATGAGTACATATGCTAGAGATAATGCTAAGGTTCCGTAAGCATAGTTAGAATTTTTCCTGGTTTTCGCATTCCTATTTTCCAAGTTTTGATTATTTAAATTGTTTAATTCCATGTTCATAAATACCCTTTGTGCAACTACTTCCTGTTGACCGAAAATCCAAACAATCTCATGGAATTTTCCCAATTCTTCAAATATTAATATTACAAATTAATATTCATACAGAAACAATAATTAAAAACTGGTTGTTAATTTCTACAACAACATGGAATTGAAAAGTAATATGTTATGTGAGAAGCACCACATGCCCTATATTATTTGCACATTTAATTCAGTGCTAATGACGAACACAAATATTCAATGCAATATATGTTAACTTAAAATTTAGAGAAATACTGCAAACAGAATTAAAGAAGGTATTTTAATAAACTTTCCTTTTTTTATCTGTTGAGGTGTAGGGGAATAAATCTTTAATTTCAATTGAGTTTAGTAAAACAGAAGCTTCTCTTACTCTCATAATAAATGGAGTAAGTTTTTAATGGAGCTACTCTGTGCTCACAGAAAAACCCAGGGGCACCTTTAGAGTACAGCTGATATAACCTACTTTAACCATTTACTTTAAGTACTGTTCTTTACTAGTGCTTCTTTTTGACCATCTGCTTTAAAAGCATTATAGTGTATCTGATTAGCTGAGATCTGGATTATTGAGGTAAGATGAAATTAATCACATCTCATTAAACAATAAAATATATTTAAAATATATGCAAAAGCTTAATAATTAAGTGTTTTAAATTTTTTTGTGATTTTTTTTAAATGTACATTCAAGTCTGTTAACTTGAATTAGTCCTGTGTGCTTTAAAGCAAAGAGAAAGATATCACCATCTGTTACTTACCTCAAGAAATAAACTAAAAACTATTTCAGGCATGTCCACTGTTTCTTCATTTGTTTCATCCAAAGGGTTAAAAGGCTCTGGTTTTCTACTATCTAGCAATTTTGTTATGCTCCATTTGATTCCTTGAAGGAGCAACTTCCCTGAGACTTGAAACAACAGGGTATCCACAACAGCACATAAACGAAGGCTATGGCCACAATAAGATGATTGCTCAAGCTCTTTGCTTTTGTTCTAGACCATTATTTACTCTCTTCTTTGCTGCTTGCAAAGGCTTTACCTTTTCCAGCTTTTTTCTGTTCCAGCCTGAGAATTCATAAGTTCCCATTTAATGAATTGTGTTTGAGGGTGCTGTATGCTAATACTAAACTTGTTTAATGCTTATGTAAACTTTAGCAGACCAAAGAAATCAGGAACAATACCAATTTTCAATTCCTTAATGGTGCAGTATCATCATTTTGTTCCATGATGAATGGGACAAATGATATTTGAATCACTGAATTAATCTGGTTGGAAAAGACCTGTGAGATCGAGTCCAACCTATCACCCAACACCATCTAATCAACTAAATCATGGCACCAAGTGCCACATCCAGTCTCTTTTTAAATACTTCCAAGTACAGTGACTCCACCACCTCCCTGGGCAGCCCATTCCAATGCCAATCGCTCTTTCTGTGAAGAACTCCTTCCTAACATCCAGCCTAAACCTCCCCTGGTGCAGCTTGAAACTGTGTCCTCTTGTTCTGTCACTGATTGCCAGAGAGAAGAAACCGATCCCCACCTGTCTACAACCTCCCTTCAGGTAGTTGTAGACAGCAATAACATCCCCCCTGAGCTTCCTCTTCTCCAGGCTAAACAACCCCAGCTCCCTCAGCCACTCCTTGTAGGGCTTGTGTTTGAGACTCCTCACCAGCCTTGTTGCCCTTCTCTGGACACGTTTGATCATATCAACATCTTTCTTAAGTTGAAGGGCCCAGAACTGGGCACGGTACTCAAAGTGTGGCCTAACCAGTGCAGTTTGATCTGATTGTTTCAACTTAAGTCATTTCTGCAGGTTAAAGAAGCACAGTCTGTATAAAACTGAAGTTCATGCAAATTCCCTGTCACCCAGACAAAATTTTTTAAGTTTGAAATTAGAATTTCTATCATTGTTGCAGTTTCTAGAACCTAAGTATTCTGCCAGACTCTGCTGTTTTTCCAGGCTGTTAATTATTTTTGATATGAAATTACCATTCAGTCTAAATTATCAGTAATTCATCTCACATACCGCAGGCAAGTCCATCTGTTTCTTGAAGACAAAAAGTGCAGATGTCAGTAAAATATAATGACAGAAGAATCATTACATTATGGCGCACCAAAGGTACATTTCATCTAACATGAACTGTTTAAACAGACTAACCTTCAGAGCTTCTTTTCTGCTGCTGTCTGACATGGGAATTGAATTCAATGTGAAAATGGGCTTACGGGAAGTGTAAACATCTTTACATCATTTTGATTAGAGCTTGATTTCTTCTTTATTCTTGGAGTATACATTATTTTCAGAAGATCTGTACCAGTTTTATCTGTTGTTTGCCTTCCTTTGACTTTTTTTTTTTTTTGATCTAGTCATTGTCTAAATTTTTTGATGTCTTGACTTTTCTATCTCTGTTGAGTACTAGGTACTGTGGACACTGTCTACACTTTTATTTTTCCTAACTACATTCCTTAACCATAATTTACACTTTCATGGAGGTTGGAATGAAGGATTGCTGACAAAACCAACCAAACAACACCCCTCCCCCACAAAAAAAAAAAAAAAAACAAAAAACAAAACTACTTATCAAACAAATGAACAAACAAAAAAAACCTGAAAGTACCCCAGCCTTACAATTAATAGAAATAAATTTAAATACTTGGATATCTCCAGTGCAGCAGTAATAGGGATATTGCAACAAATTGATCTGCTGGTCACAAACTCATTAGCCAAAGCAGGAATAATTTCATTTCTGTCATCTCACTGACATTGGAAAGATGTCTTACAAGCTGCCATATGTGAATAACATGTTTTGAGAGTCACATGCATGATGACATGAATATGTATACTCTTTGAACAACACAAACTTTTTTTCTCATGTCCTCAAAGGAAACAAATCCACTCTCAGGGTAACAGTATTAAAAGTGCTTTTCTAGTAGACAGAATAGTGTACTGAGCAAACAAATTTGGATAAAGCTGGAGTTTGTCAGCTTCTCCAATGGAAAATTATTAACAATCAACAACTTATTAATTGGAGCACAAGTTCTGTTCTATGAAGTGTTTTCCATGATGTAAAATTTTAATTCTGGAGATGTTTTTTATGGTCTTCATAACCATATTCTTCATTCTGGTGTTCCAGACATGAGCATTAAGGAAGCATAGAACAAGTGATTAAATCTTCTTATAGGACATTTGAATATTTCTAGTAATAGCTCAACTTCATGCAGAACCTCTAATTTGCTTTAGCATGTTTTTCTCTCAATGATTTCTCAATTTGAAGCTGATATTGACTGTTGCAGGCTCACTAAAGAAAGGTTTCATTTCATCTGATTTCTCATATCAATCATGTATTTATACATACACCTAGGTAGGGGAAATTGTGATAAGATTCAAAAATTCCCTTAGGGTAAATTAAAGTGAAGCAACACCAAATATCTGATGAGTTTGGTTTATCAGAACCAGTGGAAATTCTTGGTAATGGACCATAGCACAGAGAAAATGGGAAGAAAATGGAGATGGGGAAAAAATGATAAAGAGACAGAGAGAGAGAAGATAGTATCACCACTCCTTGGATTCAGGGAACATTTCACAGGAATAGTCCAAGATCTTGGTGGTGGGTGTACATTCCAACAGGATCTTCTTTGATAAATGTAATATATGGACCCTGGAATTTGTGGTTCTTTTATACCCTTTTGGTGAGGGGGAGATGCAATCTCTCCAAATCACAAATAGAGGTGTGCACCAGGCCCCTGCAGTGAAATGTTTGTCATTGGCTTTTCAGTGGTCCTGTTACAGTGGTTTTAAAGAGGGAATTCCTCCCTCAGTGGAAAATACTTCTTTTCATTGTTAAGCCATCCTCTCGGTCAGCAGTTCTCTTATAGAGCTGTTCAGGCCATCACCCTGTCTATTCAAGACTAGGTATTGTCACACCTTGTTTGAAACAATAGAGTCATTATGAGCTATCAGCCCTGCAACCACATGCATTGCTTTGCGACAATGGAGGACTGGGCTATCACACTCTTATGTCCTCCTCCAAAAAGTAACCAACTAAATACTTTAAGGGAAGGTTAAATATGTGTGGATACCCTCAAAACCCTGGACATTTCAGCCATAATTAGGTGTCTGTTTACATTAGTTGAAGAAAGTCTAGTCCTTTACTTTCTGTCATGGAAACTTAGACATCTACCTCATATATTGTCATTTGCCTGGATGCATTCCTGTTTGGACTACCTTAGGTGACCTTGCTTTGGCAGGGGGATTGGACTGGATGATCTCTGGAGGTCCCTTCCAACCTCTAATGTTCTGCAATTCTGTGATCTAAATTTACATGTTTATACTTTGGAGCTAGATCACGGCCTGAGTTTAATTCTCTAACACTCCTTTTAACCCAGCATTTACTAAAGGCAGACTACGTACAACTATTAGACAGTTCCCTTACAAAAATAAAATGAATAAAAATTAAAATAACAATAACAATGAAAATAATTTTTTTTTTTTAAATTTGAATCTGAGTATGATTTCTCCTTCACTGCAGTCCTGTAGATAAAGCAATTTCCTGTTAAATTAATCACAATTCACACTGTGTAAGCAGATAAATATTAAAAACTTGGCTAGCATAAGCTTTTCATTGTAGTTAATTTTTTTGCCACAAAACTGTCAGTTTGTCTTAGCATTATGTCTCCCTTTTAGCTGCTACATACTAAAATAAGCATATTATCAATTTTCTATGGAAAAACAAACAAAAAATATTTTACTTTCTCATTATGTGTAGAGTATTATTATTTCAGATTATTTATGCATGTTAACCTTTCTACTTCTGCTACTGAACTATAGTGAATGTTATCATATTCATGGTTTGTTATGAATAAAGGTGTAATAAGTTGATAAATTAATAAAAATATAAATTATTTATTAATTTGGCCCCACTTCCCATGTAACTATGTACAAAAGTTATAGAGGTTATAAAGGTTCAGTATTTGTTTCAGTAATTATCTTCGCAATAGATATGATTACAAATAGTTTGAGAGAATATTTGGGAAAAGACAAATCCAAAAGCAGTAAATATTCCTCACTAGCAAAAGGAAGGAAGTTCCCAGAGACTTTAGGAATACATCTGTTACTCACAATGCAGCTTGCTGATTGTGGGAATTCCTCTTTTGTCTCTTTCTTATTGGATAATTTTCCTGAACTCCTGCAGCTGCTTATAGTCCACATGTGTGGAGGGCAAAGATCCAAGAGAAGGAAGACCTTGTGCTTTGCAACTCATCTATTTTATAAAAGCCAGCTAATTTTTGTCAGATTGTCACTGGAGAGTATGCTCAACACCAAAACAAAAAGCCAGAACCAACAACCATCAGTTCTCTGCTTAAACACACCTAGATTTGTCCTAGTATGGGGTCTGTGTCTAGAACACAGCTTAGAGGAAGCGATATGTGAATCCACCAATCCACAGGCCTGGGAGGAATCTCCCCTGACTCACTTCATCCCAGCTTCTGTTTCCCCCCATCCCATTTTCACGGGGAGGGGGAGGGGGTTTGGATGTACTGCTACACAATTTATCAAGATTTTCTGTCTTGTACAAACACAGTAATAGCTGTGAAAATAAGAAATAAGAAACATTAATTCTTCTAAAGATTGCAAATTTTCATAAGGAGACTCAGGGTTGGTAAACCAGGAAGTTACTTCAAATCTGTAGAGTAAATAAAGCACAAAGAACAATAGTTTGCATGTACATCTCTTCATTCACCTCCTGAACTGTCCTCTACGGAAGCTCAATCATTCTCAATTTATTCACTACTTTACTGAGGTTACCAAAAAAAAAAGCTACAACTATTATCAATTGTTGTGCTATTTATGGTTTGAGGAATTGCATTAAGACTACTCACACTTAGTGGTGAGTAAACGAGAGAAAGTTAAAAAAAAAAATCATGTAAATACTTTAGGTACTTTAACTCTCATATTTTTAGAAACTTGCAAGCTTATCATTCAGCTGTTGTGTTCGCTGAAACAGAAAGAAGAAAAATTGTGAATAAATTTCACTTTTCAGGCTGCCAATTAATACAATTCTTTCTTGCAAACAAACCATACAAAACTCATAAGGAACAAGACCGTCTCGTATTTTAATTTATAAGTGCTTTTCTCAAAAAGTATGAAAAAATCACATATAGAGAGATGTGGAAAATCTCAGAACAGTTTTTCCTCTGTTTTACTGTCTTTTTGTTTTCCAAGCTTTTCTATTTCAGAAAATACTGAGAAAACCTCCAAACGATAGTTTAAAATGCCAATATTTCCTAAGGACTGTTAAAAATAGGTTGTCTTTAATTTTCTTTGTTCTATCAGGAGAAAAAAAAAAAATTACTTTCCGATAGGATGAAGTGGAAATGCTGACTTTTATGCCCAGTTTGAACTCTGAGAGAAAGCAGTTGCTGACATTCAACTTACTTTTATTGACAGTGCTAGGAAACAAACAAACAAACAAGCAAAGCCATCACCAACAACAAACCCACAACAAAAAAAAACATGCTGACAAAAATACAGTAAACACTAAATGTCACTAAATGAAATTGGAGTTATGAAGTTTCACTAGAAAGTTTAAAGCATAGGGTTTCAATATGCATAATTTTTACACAATTCCTGGTCATTTTGATGTTGCATATAAATAACTACTAATAATTACTGTTCACATTTTTGTTGGAAAAAGAATGTGCATGTTTGCAAACAGTTTTTGTTTCAATTAAAAAGGAAATTGTAGAATGCAAAAGATCTGATGGAGGGGGTTATTCTCCATTATTTTCCATGAAGCAGATTATAGTTTTTAATTAAACTTACACTCTTTTCTAATTTCCAGATGATTGTCAGCAAGTGTATTTTTTTGCATCCATCCCCAGCCTTCATAACATATTAAAAAAATAGATATGTTTTAATCACCATTGATAAATCCTCCACCACATATTCTCTTTCTCCAGTTTCCTTTATGTTCTTTAACCAAGAGCAGCATATAAGAGCTACTAGTAAAGTCTCTGTGAAGTCCATTGGCAGTTTTGGTTCTGATCCAAACCCCACTGCTGATAGAAACAACTTTGCTGTGATTCAAAGGCATTTAATGAGGACGTTTAATGGGCTGTTGCTTCTTAAGCTTTAATAAAGATATTTCCTGCAAAGAGTTCTTATTTCACCTTTATTTACTCATGTCAAGACTTTAATCCTTCTGTCATTTGTGCATATCTCATAATTTCTCATCTTGTTGTTATGTTGTTGCAATTGTTGCAATTGTTATGTTTTATAAACAATACTAATTTCTGTATTTTTTATAAAATCCAACATAATTCCTTGTTTTATTATATTCAGTATTAGGATAAGGAGAGATAATTATAATTAAGTTCTTTAAAACTGGACTTATTTTCCCGGAATTTCTTAGAGTGTTTACCACTTCAGAAAAGATGAGTGAGAGAATGACTGAGACACAGATTCTTTTTTTTTTTTTTTTTAATTTTTGGTGGTATTTAAACATCACTTTTCACATTAAATATATGTTTATTTGCATCTATATTTTCAATTTATGAAAATTCCAGAATTTTTTTAGGGTTTTAGATTACTTCCTGTTAATATATCTAATGTGAAATCAGACTGAACACTGTATAAAATCTATCATCATTTAACAAAAGTGCTTTCTTTCTTATGTATTTCCTGCTCAGTACTTTAATATGGACAAATAGATGTATTTATTTGACATAATGTCAGAGAAAGGAAGGGGGGAAAAAAAGCCTGGGGAAGTTGAAATGTTTTCTGGTAGTAAAACTCCAAAGCTTCAGGAAGTTTCTTTATTACTTAGTACTGTATGTTCTAATCAAGCATAAAACAGGAAAGTGACTACTATCAAAGGACCCATAAAAAGAGTTTATGATGTTTCAGATTCAGACAACATAAAAAAGGACATATTCAAATTAGAAACACTGTTATAAAGTGTGGTTCTATAAGGAATCTCCATAATAGACTTAATAACGTGATTAAAGAGACAAAGTAATAGCAATATACACAAGTACTAATTAGAACATTGAAACTATTACGCCTCATGTGGGAGACAAGTAATAAAATTCAAAGAATATTTGTAAGAAATACTATCAGACTAGCTTTTAAGTTTCCTGCTGCCTGAGGCTGATTATGTGAACTTGTGGCATGTGTCAAAAATGTTTAAGCCAATCCATTGGGCCTGGTAATCTTCCCTTCTCTAAGTGCATTTTGCACTGTTATATTAAGATATGGTTTGGCTAAACTACCTTTCACAATAGGTCTATTTGGTGTTGTTCAAAATATATTGCTTTTATATTCAAGGAAGACATATTGCCTCGGTAATACTCTTCTGTTTTGTAAAAATTACTTGCTTTCCTTTTGCTTTTGAACATATCACATCTTTGGATGGCAGAGATAAAATACCTTAACTGTGAAAAGAAACATCTAAGAAAATATTTAAAATATCTGATAATCAGAAATTTTGTCTGGATTTTGAATAGGAAATACCTATATAGAATATATTGTAAAATGGCATTGTTTGCTGTGATAAAGAACTCCTTTCTGTTTCTAAAATCTGTGAGGGTGATTCATATGGAAAATGTAAAGCAGTACCCAAAACATCCAAAACCATATCCTGTATATTTGGGAAGCAGTTACTCCTAGTTAAACATGCTTTTATTTCAATGATTGTGTTACCAACACATTCACCGAGAAGAACAGAACAGAACCCTCACCTTGGACTTCCGGAGGGCAAACTTCAGCTTGTTCAAGAAACTTATTTGCAAAGTCCCCTGGGCAGCAGCCCTTAAGAACAAAGGGGTCCAGGATGGTTGGACCCACTTTAAACAGGAGCTCTTGAAGGCACAGGAACTGGCAGTTCCCATGTGCCAAAAGGGGAGCCGGCAGGGAAGGTGACCAGGCTGGATGAGCAAGCAGCTCCTGAAGGCATTAGGGGAAAAAAAGAGGGTCTATCGCCTTTGGAAGGAGGGGAAGGCTTCTCCTGACATGTTTAAGGATGTTGCTAGATTATGTAGGAGAAAAATTAGAGGCAAAGGTCCAGTTAGAACTTAAGCTGGCCACCTCTGTGACAGATAATAAAAAGCATTTTTACAAATTTATCAATGCTAAAAAGAAGGGCAAGAAGAGCCTCCACTCCTTATTG
>WBNM01028468.1:86470-112980 GCA_013399055.1 Ramphastos sulfuratus | reverse complement strand
GATTGGATGTGGCACTTAGTGGCGTGATCTAGTTGATGTGGTAGTGTTAAGTAATATGCTGGACCTGATGATCCCAGAGGTCTAGTCCAGCTTCAATAATTCTGTGATTCTGTGAAAAGTCAATAACAAGTATAACTATGTCCTAGTGTATGAGAGATGGGTGTTCAACACCCCCTACCACACCTGCTGCTGGAGCACCTCTCCGAGTGGACAGAGTAGCCAAAGTCCTGAGTTGTTCTTTGGAAATCTTGCCTTGTGTTGACAGTCACAGAAGATGGCTGGCTTTGAACTGGTATCACATCCACCTTATAGAGCATTCCATACCTATATTTGCATATACATACCCATAGAACAGGGAGTTTAATTAAATTTATTTCTTAACAAGTCAGCTATGTCCCAAATCAAAGGCATTTAAGTCTTTGCAATATCCTCAGGAGTTTTTTTGGGTCTGACCTGTGATGAGCACAACTCTGAAAACAGACAGTCCTTGAACAGGAGCTGGTAATAAATATCTGAAAAGGTGATTGTGCCTCAGAATGAATCATTAAATCCTAAAAAAGGCATCTGTCACCATAGTGTTTAAACACTGCTTTCCCCCCTCCCTCTGCCCACCCTCTCATTTGCACTAATTAGTGCGGGATGAGCTGTTGCCTAAAAATTAGGCAATTCTAGAGTATTTAACTGATTTTCATTCCTGTGAGCAGCTTGCCTGAGGAGTCAGTAGCAGAGGCTCATGCAAGGAGAGCTTTTACAGGCACTGCATTCACAATGCCTCCCAAGTTGGGGAGGCCAGAGGCGGGGTGGCAGCCCTGCCGGGGCTGAGGTGCCAGTTGACTGACCCTGTCCAAGCCAGCCCCTTCTCTCTTTCCTCCTGCTCTCCCAACCTGCTTCAGCACTCACCTTCCTCACACAGCAGGTGAGTATTTGGACAACCATATCTCACCCAAAGTCACCCAAGGGATGAGTTAGCTGAGCAGTAATGGTCCCCTGGATATATGAGGTATTTCAGTGCATGGTAGCTTTTCAAACCCTGCTCTTTAGGATGCAGAAGTTGCCAAGGATTATGAAGTTTTACTCTTAAAAGTGACATAAAGTGGAATCATGCCTATTGCACCCCAGTGGCTCTCTCCTAAATGTGCTCAGCTGGTATATAAAGATGTAAGCTCTTTTTCACTCATGAGCTCCAAAAATTTACCTTGGATTCCTGCTTTGTCACCTGTAATCTGTTTTAAAGACTCCACTGGGCAGGCGGTTACCAGGAGCCTTCTCCAGGAGCACAGCTGACATAAAGCACCGCAGCCCTCCAGGGCTGCTCAGCGCTCCCCTCCCAGCAGCTGCAGGGGCTGTTTGCACCTATCTCTATGGCAGTAAAAGTTCCAAAATGCCTGATGCTTTCCTGCTGTGCATGCGTCAGTGCTACTGCATCTGTCACACCCCAGTGCTTATTTGGGATCTGTAATAATTATCTGTAATTAGGGACCTCTTTCCCAGCACTGTGCCATGTGAGCAGGGCAGCCCCAGCTTGGAGGTACTGAGCTGTGGCTGAGCATGGGAGAGGAGTATACCTCACATATTGCCTTTGCACTATTTGGTCCTCATTCCCAGTAGGATAAATGGTCCCCAAAACCCTGTTGTTGATAGAACCACAGGCAGAGGTAAGAGCAGATACATTTGGAAGTTGCTTCACAGTGTAGAGAGCTGAGGGCTGTGCAGCTTCTCAGGGAGCTGAGAGCAGGAGCATTCAGAGTGATGCCACGTGAATTAGGCTTGCTCCTGTATTTGTTACGGTTTGTGGTTCAAGCTCTCTGCAGACCTCACCCCAACAAAGCCAATGGAGCAGAGAATTTGGCTATTTTAGTTCATTTAAATTCTCATCAGGCTTTTTGCTTGCCTCCTTGACTTCCCCTCTCCCTTTGCTGGGACAGCTGCTTAGCTGGGCTGACAGGACACAGTGCTAAGAGGGCAGCCCCAATTAACGGTGCTGTGATCACTTCTTCTGTCTTAAAATCCCACACGCTTCCAAATTAATTTAGAATAGATTCAATCATAGTCATTTACAAGGTCTGCTGCTGGGCACTGCAAGGAGCAGTTTGCTAGTGGGATTACCATTCTTTGCAATGCAGACTGCATAAGTTCACTATGCCACATTCCCCAGGAACAAAAATGTGGAATGTAGCCTTGGTGTGGTTAAATGCTAAATATGTGTAACTATGTACAGTGAAGTGTTCCTCGGGACACCCTGATGAAGTCAGGGGGCTAATGTCAGACAAGATCATGGAAGAACTGCTTCATTTTCCTTTGTCTTCAGCTAGAGAGCAGCAGACGTAAGCAGTCAGAGAAATGTCTTGTAGGACAGCAACCCTCCCAGAAGTCCTTATTCATACCTCAGTTTTCCTAAGCCGAGACTGTCCACAGAGGCAAAGCCACCCACAGCTCAGGGCATCCTCTCTCCCTTTTCTTGTTACACCTCTGTCTTCTGCAAAGCTAAGACTGAATGCCCACCAATGTACTCTATTGCCTTATGCTTTGCCTTATAAACAAGAAGTTTCTTCTTCAGACTAATCTTTAAGAAGCCATACTTTCTTCTCTATGTTCTGCTCTAAGTATCACTTCTGCTCTTCCATAGCCAGCAAAGCTGACCAGCTTGGACCTCTCCTGTGATGTGGAACAATTCCTAAATGAAAACACTTAAATTGTGAAATCTTATGATCTCCTTGCCACAACCCTTACTCTTCAGTTCCCTTCCTGCCTTTTGTTCCTTCAGGGTCTCTCAGCACACGATTTCAAGAGTAACCAGTCTCTATTTCTGCTTTGGTTTTATGCCTAATTGATGCCAAAACTCTAATTCATTATATAGAATTTCTCTGGACATAAACAGCAAGAAACAAGTGCATTGGAATTGCTCTTACATTTAGTAATTACGATGTCATTCCTATTTTTTCATCTGCCACGTAGCTACAGAAGTAAGGAAAAACTGTTCACTTCTTAAGCAAGGAGGTTGTAAGGCATAGTAATACCACAAGGACATATATTTTTTTCCCTCCATATCCTGAGTCCTGAGCATTTGATGGGCTGCAGTCAGAAGGATGATGTGGTGCTGCCCCAGCAGTGCTGTAGGCTCTCTCTGGCAGCTAGTGCACACATCATTGCCTCAGGTATATGGCCAGGTGTATATGGACAGTGAAACCAGGCTCAGGTTTAGCTAACAACTCCAAAGGATTTGCATCCACTTGGCTAAAAAAAATGGCTAAGGGTGACTGAACGAATGTAAATGAGGCAACTCCTCGTCCTGTGTTTCTTTATCTGAGGAGCAGTTTATAAATTCAAGGTAAGTATATCCACCAGCTTTGCACAGCTCTACTCTCCCAGGGCGAATAAATTTTTTTGATGGGTAAGTTAAAACATCATTATTTTTTTCATTATCATTGTCATCAGTATAAATGGCAGAGGTGTAGGGTTTTTGCCCAAGCTTTTAAATTTTCATGACAATTTTACTAAGCTGTTTTATACGTTATTAAGCACACTTGTGATTTGTTTCAACCTATACCTTCATGTGATGTTTTAAGTGAGTGTTCCCAGAAGTGGGCAAAGGAAGCCAGTGTTTAGCAGAGCTAGCTGCGGTCTTGGGCTTCTCTGATGCTGGGTGTCCATGTTGGGGCTCACAGTCAGGGATGGCCAAGGTGCCTGAGAGTGCATTTTTCTTACACTGAGGTTTTATTACGAGATTCTTCTGAAAAATCCCAGCCTGAGGGATTAATGATGTTGATCATACTTGAGCCTGTTTTGCTAAGACTCAGAATCACAAAAATCATAGAATCACAGAATGTTAGGGGCTGAAAGGGACCTCAAAAGATCATCCAGTCCAACCTCCCTGCCAGAGCAGGATCAACTATATCAGATCACACAGGAATGCATCCAGGTGAGTTTTGAGTATTTCCAGAGAGGGAGACTCCACAACCTCCCTGGGCAGCCTGTTCCTGTGTTCCCTCACAGTGAAAAAATTCTTCCTCATGTTTGCATGGAATTTCCTATGCCTCAACTTCCACTCACTGGCCCTTGTCTTGTCATTGGGCTTCACCGAGCAGAGCCTGGCTCCATGCTCCTGGCACTCATCCTTTACACAATTGTAAACGTTGACAAGGTCACCTAGCAGTCTCCTCTTCTGCAAGCTGAAGAGCCTCAGCTCCCTCAGTCTCTCCTTGTAAGAGATCTTCTGCTAAGAAGCAATGGTTTTGTGAAAACAGGATCTGAGCTGGTTTCTGCTGGGGAGAAAAATAAAAGGCTGCAGACCGAAGCCCTTATTTACCCAAACTCAGAAGTGATTTCTTCTTGTAGCCGTTTCTAGAAACCAAGGTCAGTGCTTGTACTTACTTTTTTTAACAGACTTTTGGATGGGATTTTACAGACAGCTGCTTTTTGTAAACCACTGAAAGAGGGTGAGGACTCCAGGATTTCAGCACAACTCACAGGCTAACATCTGACTGTGGGAGGAGATGAATAGGGCCTTTACCCCTGTGTGAAAGTCTATTTCCGTGGTCTCACACTGTTCCCAGCAGTGTAGTGGCCATATTTCTTTGTAAAATACTTATTTCTGTCATATGTAGGAAAATGTGCCTGGCCAAATCCTGAACTGGACTGCTGTCTGTTGTCACTTTAGAGCAGCTACAGATCTGCCTCTCTACATGGATACAACCACACTTCCCAAGCACTGCCTTAGTGCCAAGTCTGCAACTAATGGACATGGGAATTTGCAGGTAGGTTACTTTTTCTTGTTTAAAAAGGAAAATTCCCCGCCAACAAATTTTGATTTTTACTTTCCCAAGTCTGTCTCCCCTTTTTTTTTTTTCTTCCTTCTAACTATTGTCATGTAAAACAATGTCATTGTGCATGTGCACATGTGCTCCCTTCCCTTCTTCTCAGCCCTCAGGTATAACCTAAAGGACCAAATCCTGAGCATTTTTCTCAAGTCTTACCAAAGTTAATCGGAATTTTTTCTGCCAAAAAAAGCTTCCTGAAATGTTAAGGGACTTAGATTTGAGGGATTAGATTTGAGTAGCCTTCAGGAGAGGCAGATGCTGGACTACTAGTCTAAATTGATGTGTTTCCCATCTAAATATAGAAGTTTCCCTTTCCTCACCCCACGGAGTCTTTAATTTCCACCACATTTCCCATCCCCTTGCATTTCTGTACTAGACACTCTACATGTGTCTCACAGTTTCTTTACAAAAGTGTCAGTTATCTTTCGGGCTGTTCCCCTCCCCTTCGCCTCAATAATTTCTTGTTTTTCTGATAAGAGATTTAAGGCAGAAAGGTTTTTTCCTCTTCTTTTATGCTGTATGCTATGGTGTGTCCGCCAGGCCCTTCAGATCTAAAGCACACCATTAGAAAAACCTAACACTCCATATCCCAAATGGGTCACTTCCCAAGTCTAGTGCTGAAATCCTTTTAGCTAATACTGTTCAGGTGACTTAGTACTAAATTATATTTTAGAAAGATATGGTCTGCCCTTTACTTTTTCATGGGGCTACCATTCAGTCAATTTTAGAGCTGTAATTCTTTTTCAGGGTTGCCATGGAAACAAGTTAGTGTTCCACTGCTGCCTTGTGAAAACGAGAAGAGTGCTCATACATCATTTTAGTGCTCCTGGGTCGTTACACAGTGTTGCCATTCTGGGCTTCTCCCCTCCTACGCATACGTTACCGGGGGCAGAGCCTCTCGCTGCTTTAGCTCTTCTAGCACCATGAGCCAATTAGTTCAACCCAAGGCGTATTTAAAGTGTGAGTGCTCCACGCAGGCCTCGCTCTTAATGCATGCTCCAGTTCTGGGACTCTTGGCCTTTGAAGAGCAGCTTTCCTGAGACCCTCCTAGCCTGCAGTGAAAGGACCATACTTCATGTCAAGGTTAGATCCACACGTGTGATAGGGTCAATACCTGATTCCTAGAGGGTGTAGCTGGTGTGCTCAGTATAAACATGCCTTACAGATAGGTACAAGACTTTTGGCTGAAGATAGCCCACGAGCCATGGTGGTAAATAAGGTGTTGGCCTCATTCGCCATTGTAACAGTACTTCAGAGAGGGATCAAAATGAGTACACTGCCCTTAACATTTCAATCTTGCTCTGGCTATGCTTTGAATGAAAAGCTTTACCAAACCCAAAACACAACAAAGAAAACCCCTCAGGTATCTCCACTGACTGTCTTTGTGTGCACTAGATGTGTTTGTAGACTGAATGGCAGAATCACAGAATTAACCAGGTTGGAAAAGACCTTCAAGATCATTGAGTCCAACCTATCACCTAACACCTTCTAATTAACTAAACCATGCCACCACGTGCCTCATCCAGTCTCCTTCTAAACACCTCCAGGGATGGTGACTCCACCACCTGTTCCTATGCCAATCACTCTTTCTGTGAAGAACTTCCTAACATCCAGCCTAAACCTGCCCTGTTGCAGCTCGAGGCTGTGTCCTCTTGTTCTGTCACTGATTGCCTGGGAGAAGAGCTCAACCCCCACCTAGCCACAACCTCCCTTCAGGTAGTGGTAGAGAGCAATAAGGTCTCCCTTGAGCCTCCTCTTGTCCAGGATGAACAACCCTCTAGCTCCTTCAGCCTCTCCTTGTAGGGCTGTGCTCTCCCTCACCAGCCTTGGTGCTGTTCTCTGGACACATTCAAGCACCTCAACATCTTTCTTAAATTGACAGGCCCGGAATATAAATTTTAGAAAGATAAACAAATATGTATATAATGTTAAATACATCATCCTTATATCCTATTTACATCCTTATGCCTTCCCTAGTACCACAGCATTTGAATACTGTAAGTGGTGTGGTTCACACCCATCACATCATCTGGATTTTAAGATTTTCTCAGGAAGAAAAAATTGTCCAAGGGGATGTTTTCTTTTTTTAATCTACTGCTGTACATTTTTGGTGGTGAAGGCAGGATCAAGAGAACAATGGTTCATTGCCACAGATCTGAGAGTCGCTGAAGACTGGTCTTTTCTCAGAAAGCATCCAAGAAAGTGCTAGATTAAAATCTTTCTTATGTGGAAACTCTGTTACCATTTAAGATCATAAAAAATATTTGGGTGTGGGTGTGATGTTACTTTTACTAGGACTGGTCAGGACTGTAATCACAGTCAGCTCGGGGGTCATTTTTAGGGACACATTTAAAGACCAAACCTCAAAGCATTGTTGAACGCAGACAACAACCACAACCAAAAAAAGTCTCTTTCCTGTGCTGTTGAAAAAAAAGCACCACCCATTAAGATTTTATTCCATCATTTTATCATTAGGTTGATGGCTTTCATTTCATTGATTAATGTTGTTCAGACATGAGGCACCTCTGTTTAACACTGCTTTAGCAAAAGTGATCTCACTGCTCTTGCAAAAAGTACTTAGCGAATGCCGAGCATGGTGTGGAAACATGACATGTGTGTGCTGCAGCACAACAGCAAAGCTCCACCAAGCAAGCATGTGGCTCAAATGGGGACAGTGCTCCTTGTTCTTTTCTATTTAATTTTGTGTGCCCCTTGGATCTATATCTCACTTGTTGTAACACACAGAGAATTGGGGTCAAGGAAATTTTTCTCCTGGAAAACTTTTTTTTTTTTTTTCAATTTCAGCTGTTTTCCTCCATCTCTAAAATCTATTAGGACTTTTTCAGCAGTAGATGTGCACTCAGAAGTGCCTGAGCAACCTACTTACCCTCCTGCCATCAAGGATGTATGCAGGCAAACAGCAGTGTTTTGCCAGGCTGTGGAAGTTGCACCCTTCTACCAGCCAGATTAGGAGCGGTTTCACTCCCTTAGGTACAGTCACCAACACCACACCACTGTTCTGCTGCCAACAGCTAGACGAAAGGAGTCATCTGTCAGTGTGAACCACAACAGCATGTGCTGCCTGACCTGCACAACACAGCTGGTGGTTCCACCTGTAATCTGGAGATCTGGAAGGAGTCTCAGGTTAAGAAGTGTCATCATTATTTCACTCTTTTTTCTGAACACCTTCCTGCAGATTTTGTGCCTTTGATCAGCATGATGACTCAGAGTACTAACACCTCTGTCACTGGCTGACAGACATTGGCAGACAGGAGTAAAGCACAGGGCCAGGTGCTACACTGAAATGCATTGTCTGTTTCTTTATCTGTCCAGGGATACCCAGCAAGATGCTGTGAAGGTTAAGGCTGCTTGGAAGGGGTATTGACTTCATAGAATCATAGAATGTCAGGGGCTGGAAGGGACCTCAAAAGCTCATCCAGTCCAACCCTCCTGCCAGAGCAGGATCTCCTATCCCAGATCACACAGGAACATGTCCAGGTGGGTTTTGAATATCTCCAGAGAGGGAGACTCTGCAACCCTCCTGGGCAGCCTGTTTCAGTGTTCTGTCACCCTCACAGTGAAAAAATTCTTCCTCATGTTTAAACAAAACTTCCTGTGCCTCAGCTGCCACCCATTGTCCCTTGTCCTGTCATCAGGCATCACCAAGAAGAACCTGGCTCCATCCTTCTGGCACTCACCCTCACACTCTGGACCACCACACACAAGACACTACCCACTAGAAAACTGCTGCTCCTCAGTATTGTCAAGTGCTAAATATACTCCAAGCACTTCTCTCTCACAGCAATATGCAGTGCTCATGACCCAACCATTCCTCAGATACTAAAGGGCTGTTTGCTTGGTAAATGATGCTGGAGCTTGTGTAAGGCAAACAGGCTGATGCCTGTGTCATTCAGATACTGTAGTTCTAGATTTTGCTAAATGTTTTAGTGTTGTCCCAGTGAGTCTTGGACCCAAGAAGGTAGAGCAAGGCTGCACGTGAAGCAGCCGGGTGGCAGAGAAGCTTGGAATGGGGAGCTGCCAGCCCATGCCAGCTGTGAAATGAAGTTTGCCTCCTTCCAGGAGTAAACTTGACCCTCATAGAAAGTGACTACCTTCATTTTATGATCGTAATGTACTAATAGCAACTCTTGGTATAACCTGCAGGGCTGGAAATAATGAGGAAACTGAATACAATACTCCCAGGGCATGGGCTTAAAGTGATAACTATTCAAGCGTAGCCTTTGACTAATGCAGTTGCTCTTGCACATCAAATAATGTCAGAAATGCCACACTTCATAAGAAAGGGCTATAAAACTTCATTGTGATCCTTCAGCCCAGAAATCCATGCTCAAAGGACTAAAAAGTGTTTAAACTTACTGTGTTACATATGGGCAAATGGACACAGGAATGAAAGATATTCCAGGTGACTTGCATTTACAGGGTGTTCTCCCTGATCAGTGGCTTTACAATACCACATCCACACATAGTGTTTTGGGTTTTTGTTTTGTTTTGTTTTTTGGTTTTTTGGTTTTGGGTTTTTTTTTTTGTCTCTACCATTTTGTTTCTGCAATGTTCTATTAGCCAGATAAGGCTACTGGAGAGCAGCCAATAGAGCGATACCTGGAGAACAGCATGGATGCCTCTTAAAGCATTCTGAATCTCTCACTCCAAGCAAGCCATCTTGCAGCAGTGAGTCTGATCCATCATGAGTTTGGCTCTGTTGGCAGCCAGGGTAACAACAGATGAAGAAAATGCAAACACAAGCATTTTCTGCCCAACAAAGGAACATAACATCAGCATGATCCTTGAGGTCTCCTTCCAACCTTACCATTCTATGATTCTGTGATTCTATGAGTCCTCAGTGCTGACTCTTGTGAGGGAAAAAACCTGCTTCAGTTGTGATTTCTGGGACAATTCCTGTGATAATGATGGTGTAACAGAAATAGTCACTCAGAAGCACAAAAAAATCCATCTCAAGCATGGCAAGTTCTTGTTCTGCCTTAACACCTGACTTCTGTTGACCTGTTAGTGCCTTTTGCTTTGTTCATGCAATGCATCCAACTCAGCAACACCCCAAGTACTGAAGTCTAAAATATTACTTCTTTACAATGATGCTCCAAAGGTGTTTTGCAGCAACTTAAAAAAAAACCCAGCAACAAACCAACCTGTTTGCTCCTCTTTGCAAGTTGCTGTTTACTGCAAACAATCCTTAACCTTTTTTTCTCCCCCAAACAGGTCACCACAGTTTGCTGCAGTCCTGGCTGCTGCAGCCATCAGCAAACACTGTAGCTTTCTGAATCACTGCTGCTGAAAGGCATTTCCCAGACTTGTTCATGCTCCATAGGGGGCAGGTTGAGGGTTCCCCTTCTTTTTTTCTGAGGAGAGTTTTCTGCTGCCTCTTTAGCAGTCTGCTTGCAGCCACAATGAGATGTTGAAGCCACAACAGCTGTGTCTCACCTGTCACTTACCTGATGTGCTGGAAATGGGGATTCTTGCTGCTGGGTGTTCACAGGTGCTCTCAGAACTTCTGCCCTCCTCTCCTCCACATCCCACTCCAGGTGTGAAATTTAAGCAAATATTACACAGCATTTTGTGAGACATTCTCAGTCTGGTTGTCTTCTAACAACTGTTGTGGTAGATACATGTCCTGGCTTGCCCAAGCATGATCCCATGGTCCTTTCCTTCTGCTGGGTGGGGAGGAAGCAGAGCACAGGGAGAAGACAAAAGGCTTGGAGACACCCACTTTGAGGGTCCAAGACTTATCCAGACTTGTTCCTTCCAAACAAGGGAAAGCAAGCTCCTGACTTCACCTGATGTGGTCAGGTTTGGCAAAGTGCCGTTCTGATTGGTGAGTTTGTGTGGCCCTTCAGGCAAAACAATAAATAGGCTTCTGCCACATGGCTTTTTCTGCTTTCACTTTTATCTTTGCTTTGCCTGCTCTGCCCTGCCACATTGTGCTCTGCTTTGCCTGCAACAACTTTCAAACACTGACAGAATTCCTTTCGAGTTTTGGGTACTGTCTGATACTATTTTGTGAGTAAATATTCAAGGCCTCTCTCTAAGAAATTCTGTAACTAAATTCTATTGTGCCTTCCTGCCTTAGGAGCAGAAAGGAGCCTCTCAAGTCCCCTGGTGGGCAAGAGCCAAAATTGAAACTAAGAACCTCTTTACAGTTTTAATGTTTGCATTTGCTACTTATTTCTTTAAAAGTCCTAGTTCTGCCTGTTCCCTGTGTGTATAAGTATCCAAATCATGTGTTTTGAACATTGTAAATAAGTTTTCCATCAAGACTTAATAAACAATTTTCATAGTTATTAACAGTCTTCACCTGAATATCAAAATTAATATCGATTATTAATTTTGCCTAATTCGTAACAACAACATAACAGATTCTTCAGCTTTCTCCATAGGTGCTCACCCAGCCCCAGGAGATGGGCAAAGCTCTACCTGAGGGGTCAGGCAGGGCTAGATCAAGGAACTGCCCTCCAGTACCCATGGGGATCCAAAGGGTGTAACAAGTTTGTTAGAGTCTAAATCTTTTCACCTTTCTTTCACCTATGTTTTTGTCCTGGACAAGCCTCAATATTCAGGCAATCATTTGCTCTCATATTTATTACCCTTGGCTCTTCTCTGTTATATAAACCATCTAATTTTCAATGTCATCTTCTGACATCTATGGAGATAGATACAAGCTGGGCACAAAAATGTTCTGGGCAACATTTCAAAGCAGTGGCAAGGCTTCTCAGTGCAGCAAAGCAAAGGCAGCCTCTCTCATTTTTCCATTTTGCAGCACCAATTGTTTTGGTTTGCTGTATAATACAGAGGAAAATTTATTTCACCATTAATGCTGCCTGTCAGTAGTGGATGAAGTAAAAAAAAACAACAGTGGCATCTTTCCAGGGCCATTCACCTCTGAATCCTGAACATGGGCAGTGTAGTGGCTCAAGCTTGTCCAACACTAGCTGGAGTCTACCCTAGATCGCTGCTACAGAAAGAGGGCTCTGCTTACAGCATCAGACAGTATAGATACACAGTAGTTACATATAGATGAACTCTGTGAATTTTTCTGAGTGGCATAAAACCAAATACTCCATAAGAGCAGAAAGCAGAAATCTCATTTCAAATGTTCTCTTAAGGCAAGTGGGTTAAACCCATCTAGATGTCCACATCCTGTGTATTGAGAGGGGTTTTTTTCACCTGAAGAGCTGCTAAACTACAAATAAGAGTCTAACACTTTTAAAATACTTACTTTTCAAGCATTGTTTTTTTTATTATGGCTGGTTTCTTTTCTTATTGTTGTCGTCTTGGCATATATAAGGTATCTTCACAGAGCAGGGTCCCACCGGGGACAATTGCTTTGCAAGCAGAGTGAGTGCTATAACCAGTGTGACTCAGGTGGTGCATTTCCAAGCTGGCATAAAACTGCCACCATGAATGTGGAGTCAGCATGGTGGAGAGAAGAGAATGCAAGACAAAAGTAAGCCTTTAATCTCAAAGGACCACGTTATGCAATATTAAATCTTAAAAACTCAGTAAGGGAAAAACTATTAGGAACACAATTGACTAGATGGCTGCAGCCAGAGAAGCTTTCATAGAATCATAGAATAGTAAGGTTGGAAGGGACCTCAAGGATCATCCAGTTCCAACCCCCTGCCATAGGCAGGGACACCTCCCACTAGCACAGCTCACTCAAGGCCTCGTCCAACCTGGCCTTGAACCCCTCCAGGGAGGGAGCAGCCACAACCTCCCTGGGCAACCTGTGCCAGTGTCTCACCACCCTCACTGGAAAGAACTTCCTCCTGACATCCAGTCTAAATCTTCCCTCTGCCAGTTCAAACCCATTGCCCCTTGTCCTGTCATTGCAAGACCTTGTAAAAAGTCCCTCCCCAGCCTTCCTGTAGGCCCCCTTCAGATACTGGAAGGCTACTATAAGGTCTCCTGGAAGCCTTCTCTTCTCCAGGCTGCAGAGCCCCAACTCTCTCAGCCTGTCCTCATAGGAGAGCTGCTGCAGCCCTCTGAGCATCTTCGTGACCTCCTCTGGACCTGCTCCGACAGTTCCATGTCCTTCAAACCATCCAACCTGGGCTGGTGACTGGAAAAATACCGTCTGTAAGACCTATGAAAACACAAGCTCTGCAGTAGAAAACATCTCTATTTGCCATGTGATTCTTTTTTTCCACTGGCTTTTCTTATATACCAGCCAATATGTATGGTTTTGTAAAAAAATTAGTGTGTCTATGCAGGCATTGACTTTAAAATATCTCATTCTGAGAAAAAAAAAAATCATTCCAGACTGTTACTGGCCTGAGCACAGTCATTAAACATTATACACTGATAGCTTATTGTTCACTTACGTGATAATTTTACTTCCAATTATATCTGGGTAATGAATAAAGACAGTTAAGACTATAACCTATTTTCAAACACCAGAGTTCTATCAACATGCAGTTATTTATGCTAATGAAAATAATGATCTTTTTATAGTGCTTGTCACTGAAATGGAATGATGTCCTGCCAACAGTGCATGTTTGCCAGTGGCTACAAATTAATCAGCTAAACTGGAGTGGTAATTGGAGTAAAGACAAGTCAAGGGGCAGCAAGGCCAGCTCTGGCAGAAAAGCTTTTGAAGATGAATACCCTGTTCAGTGCACAAAGCAAAAGAACTTGTTTATATAATGCTGTTGTTTAATTAAATCTAAGCAGCTGTTTCATCAAAAGGTCTCTGAAGATAAATGTGGAAGGTGATGGGCAGGGGAATCAAAATGTGGTGATGATTGTATTATATTGGATTACTCTGTAACACACCTGCCTAATGACACTATTTCATATTGCTCCTGATTGTAAAGTGCAGACAGACACCTGAGTGTAACCCCTGGCTCTGAATGCACCCCAGGACCACCTTTGGAAGTGCTGGCTCTTTGGGGGGCCTACACGTGCCTGCCCATGACAGATGCCCCTGTGTACAGCCACTGAGCAGATAGGTGACGTCCTTAGTATCCTCCCTTGGTTTGTTTGGGGTCCTTGTTGTAAACTGCAGGGGTGAAGCATAGGAAATGCTTATGCCTTGCTTTGCTCAAACAGACTGGTTTTGCTTTGTGTTTGGGGTTTTTTTCCACCTTCTTATCTTCTTGCCACTGTCACTTTATATTACTTTGTAGACACAACTAGTAATTGCTTTGAGCAAGACGTGTAACCAAGCAGTGGTTTGTGCTGGACATAGCATCATGGCTAGGGAGACACTTGGAGTGACTTTTGATGGTCCCATAACATGCTTCAAAAGAGGGATGGGTGAAATCATTTAAACTGCAACCTCCAAAGGCTGAAAATCTTTCTGTTGGCTTTGATCTCGATCCCTTCTGGGTGGTTCTTCCTGTGTCCTGCCCCTCATGCCACCCTGATCTTTTACAGAGAGCTATTATATGGGACTTGTTCCTTGTTGAAGTGCTCAGAAGCTGTGGCTATGTAGGAATGAGCAGCCATGGATAGGAGCCTGAAAATGTTTTAGGAGCATTAGGAAATTGATAATTATTCATGCACACGACACTTTAAAACATGAATTTAAGCTCCACAGCTACAAAGGAAAAATTGGACTACATGACACTAGTCTACTGACTCAGACACCATAAGATACAGAAAAACATGGCAGACTTCCACCTTCTCTAAGTGTCTCATGATTTTCTGCATTAACTTTGTGTTAACACATAATTTGGAATTTTGCTAACATAGGAGTTTGGGATCTGGATGATGAAGGCTTCCCTGGTATTTTGGTTCTGTCTGCTGCAGCACAAATCTCCTTGGTGGCTTTAGACTCCCTGCCTTGAAAGATATGGACAGCAAAGATCTTCACTGACACACTGCTCCTTGTGGAGTCTGGTACCTGCGTCTGGCACACATTTAGTAAACCTTGCCAAAGGAGCTTTCCTAGGCTGGTTAGTAAAAAAAGGCACATTTTGTTGAAGGCTCCATTTTTGAAAGCATGAGAGCCTTAAACATGTTTGCAATATAAATAACAATAACTCAAAACTGTCACCAGTTGAAAAAGTTCTCACAAGGGTTTCTATTTCATCCAGAGAATGATATTTCACAACATTCAAATACATTGCAAGAGTATTTCATTTGGATTTCCTCCCTATGCTTTTGTTCAGACTCTAAGCCTGGTTCCTCGCTGAGAGGCTTTTTGCTTAAAGATGGAAAATAAATTATCAAATTTTCACTTTCCAAGCAAATGTGTTACAAGCAATTCACCTACTGCCAGTCCTGCAGTCATTTTGCTCTGACACAGACAAAATGCTCACTTACAAACTCAACAGGACCTTTGTCATTCATTCCTATTTCAGAACCCTCTACGGCCCTTACCTGAGCTGCAGTGCACGGTTAAAGGCAGACACCACACTGCCTCCCACAAGACACTGCAGCTCACTCCCTTGTGAATATCTTCCTTTCTTTAACAGGTCAACAATTCTGATCTGTGCTGGATGGGAACAAGACAGGGGAAAGGAGCTTACAAGAGCTATTTAAAGGATGTTTAACACGCTATTGGCAAGTCACCTTTCATCACAGATCGTCAAGTGTCTTTGTGCTCTTAGAACCCAAATCCTATTTCTCTTGCCATACAACGCTGCTCCCAGTCTGAGAGAGCATTTTGTGATCCTTAAATTCAGTTGCCTTTCCTCGGTGTCTCAGGATGGAGAGTAGCAGGCATCCTGCAGCTTGCACTGCCACAGGTGTGATTCTGCTGTCCTCTGTGGCAGTGGAGGTGACCTTCTGTAGGATCAGGCCTTATTTGAGTAAAGCACTGTACCGTGTCATATTAAATTGGCACCCCTGACTGCTTCTGTGAGCTTGGCCCCGTGGAGTTTTCAATAAAATGTGAGTAATTATTTTATAAGGTGTATAAAGAGCTTATTCAAGGCACATGCTCATTAAGCTCTTTCAGTCGTTATTAACATCAACCCCTAAAGGACAACAATGGTAATAATGCGACGTGGGGCTGAAAACTGCAGCATTTAATCAGAGAGCACAGTGGAGTGATTTAAAAGCACTAAGCTTCTCTCACAGCCTTCTGCCAGGGCCAGGAGAATGTGGATTCTCAGAATTAGTTAATGATTCTTACATTACACTTGGACTAGTCTGGAAGCTCGGAATGAATCTAGCATTCCAGATTGATTTTATGGTGATACACAAGAATGAGTAGTCATTCCAGACTAAAATTAAGAGGCAAGGTGAAGGACACTCTATGTGAATAAGTCATCACCATGCAAGGGTCCTCCGGTGGCCCTTTGGCTGCAGAGGAGCTGATGAGTAGGTCTGTGTGTGCAGGCGTGTGGGAAGGCTTAACCCTAGGGATGCTGTGGGGAGCTGGAAGGTGCCTGCAAAGGGAGGACTGAAGTGATCCTCTTTGTTCTTCACCAGAGCAGAAAACCAGGTCAGATTTAACAGGCTCTTCTACATTTCACTGCAGTAACTGGGACCAGATTCAGCCCCTAAGGCTCCTGCATCTCATGGCTCAGTGTGGTCACAGCTGTCCCTCATGAGTTCTCAGAGACCAGTATGAGGTTCTGGACCTTTTCCTTCTTCCAGTTTGGAATTTCAGTCTCTCTGTCTTTCCAACAAAGCATCAGGGCGGTAATATTCCCTAGACCAGCCTCTTCTTCACCCATGATCCGCTGCATTCAGTAAAAGAGAATTCCCTGACCCAGAATCTGTGAACAGCAAGGCTCTGTGAAGGCTCACCAATGAACTAGGTACTTCAGAGAAAAAACAAAACACATGCACACTTCCTTCACTTGCAGTCCTGCAACCAGAGCAGCCCACCACAGTACCCACAGCTGGAGCCCCACAGCCCTTCACCTCTGCTCTCCTGCTGCCTGAGCAGCTGCCCCAGGCACACCCGGCAGCCCCAAAGCCTGGCTGCCTCCTCCATCAGGGTGCACAGGAAAGGCACTTTGACTCCTGGATTGACAACCTGGGCTTCCTCATTTGCCAAATATGCTTGGCAGACCCACCAGGCATCCAAGCCCAGCTGCTCAAAGGACCCCGTGTGAACAGGTTCAGTTAGCTCAGTTAGACCTGCTCTGCCCCTGCAGAGGAGAAATGCTCAGTCTGTGTGAGGACTGATCTCCAAGCCCACTGTGATGCTATGTGAAATGAGAGCTAAGTGGTCATCATCCACACCTGAACCACAAGTTTGGTCATTATATGAAAAGCAGAGGCCAAAGGGCAGAGCTCACTCTGCAGGGGCAGCTCTCCAGATACTGCAAGTTTAACATACATGTTTAATAGAAAGATGAGGAAGGAGTAGGAGAGGCAGAGGAGGACAATCAGAATTGGTTGATAGGTGAGAAGATGAGCCAGAGGGGAATACATAAATTATGGTATCAAGCTCCACTCAGGTGCTTCTCCTGGGGTGCTGTCCTCCCTGCCTGGCACCTCCAGCACCACCCATGGGACCTGCAGACACCATCATCTGCAGTCACTGGAGCAGTGGTTCAGCCTTCAGGTGTCCTCACTGCCCCTTGCCTGCTGCCACCTGCTCTCCCACCAGCACTGGCAGCAAGGCTCCTCCCGGGCTTTACAAAGAGGTGGCTGGTAGTGAGCATGCAGCCCTGAAGTAAGGGGGTGGACTAGTAACAAAGGTGGGAAGAAACATATGCTCTCCTCAGCTCTAGCAGTGCTGAGAAATCTTCCTCCCATGATTGATAGCTTTCATCCACAAGGGCCTGCTGGAGCCCAGATGGAAAAGCAGTGCTGTTTCCCCAGCTGCCTCATCTCGCTCCCCAGCCTCAGCTCTCTGCCCAGTAGAGGCTGTGCACAAAAGCCACTAATCAAGTTAAAAAGCCAGCTTGCAGTGCCAGAGGAGGGGCTGGCAGGAATCAGGTAAAGATTAAATTCAGCAAGGGGAAGAAACAAGTAATGAGGGTTAGATGTCGAACCGATGGGGCTCTACCCGTTTGGCTGCTCCAAGGTTAGCTTCTCTCTTTTTTTTGTTTCCTCCAGTGAATTTTTAATATCCTTCTTCCTCTCTGATACAAATCATTGATTCCTGCTCGAGTACTCCACTCCTGCAAGATTTTAGAGCAGAGCTGAAGGCTACAAGGTTACCGAACAAGCAGAACCTGCTTTATTGCCAAGCATTTAATATCCTGTTTCCAACAGTGGAGGCTTAGAGAGAAAGTATGGCATGATCCTTCTCCAGCATATCTGCTCTGCCTCTAGCTTAAGGAAGGTGAGGAGAGGGGGCAGGTTCAGAGCCATCAAATAAGAAGACATCCCTCTCATATTAGTTCCTTTTTCAAATAAATCTGTCCCCAAAAAGCTATTCACAGTCAAACAAGGCCAGAATGGTTTTCACAGTTATGTCCATGGCTCCCAGTCTTGCCACCTGCTCCTTTCTTGCAATGGGACAGAGGACTACTCTCAGATTTGTCCATACAGTGCCTAAACATTTGGAGCACTATAAAAAGAAAGTATTTATAAACATACTGTGGGAAACAAGGGGGTTTTCCTTTTCTTTTTTTCTAAACAACAGGTGCTGGTTTTCTACCTTTTGCCTCTAATTGTTATTAAGCTCTTTGCTCAAAGATGGGACTTTTCCTTTCAGAAACTACTCCTTGATCATGTGGAAAACATTCTTTCTGGCTTTCTGGAAGGTCTTTTGGTTGTGGCTTTCATGGCAGAGGTCATGATGTCCAAAGATTATTTTAACCCAGTAACTTGCAGGATAGAAGCAGGTCTGTAACATAGAAAGCTGTGTATACTGTGCACTCACCACAGCTCACCAGTGGCTTCACCCTGCTTGCTACCACTTCTGCAAAATCAGTTGTGATCAGAGTGGTACAAGACATGGGTCTGAGTGAAAAGCTTCCTTTGTTAGGGAGTATGTAGCTTGAGTCATTTGGAGATGACTGTGGAGCAGCTTTTGTAATGCAGTGATTTGCAGCAGCTCATGGTCCCTACAGGTCATTTCATGGTGTGATGCCTCTCAGGATATTCCTGCTCTGCTGCTTGCTGGTGCCAAAGCAGCACAGATGGACCTTCTGCCCTTTACACACTGAAGTCCCCAATGGGGCTCTGCTCCCTGCACTCAGCTGCACCCCTCCAGCCCCAGCCATGGGCTTCCTGGCCCACAGCTGCAGTGTATCCACACTGGCACTGCCTCATCACTGCCTGCACGTGGGCTTGGGATACCTCACTTCTCAGAAGTCCACATCCTTGTGCTTGTGATAGTGGTGCCCCAAATTATTTCCCCAGAGCCACTGAGTATGGCTCTGGTTCAACAAGGTATTTAACCATCTGCTGAACTAATCAGCTCCTTCAGCTGGAATTTCCAGACTGTGACGCAGTCTGAGCATGCACTGCACCTCACAACTAACACCAAATTCCCAAGCAGAGAACTTGCCAACTTCAAAATGAATAGTGTGACAACTCCAGGGTGGCTGCCTGGTCAGCAGAGATGTCCCATGTAGAACAGCTCACAACAGCACTGCCACCTCCTTGGCCGAAGCTGCAGATTGTGCTTTTAGCTCTGGAAAGCTGCAGTCCATAGTTTCAGCTGAGATGATTTGCACTTTACCTGCATCACAACGCAGAGAAGCAATCCTTCTCTGTAGGCTCCTCTACACTCAGCTTCTGCTCAGCTGGGATTCTACAGCTGAAAAAAAAAAAAGCTTAATTTGAATAGCATTTGAGCTGATATTGCAAACAAAGGTTCACATGTAGTTTGTTGCAGATAAAAGCTAAAGATTTTTTTTATTAAAAGTATTTCCAACTTGCCATTTTCCATTTTCAAGGTGTTCACCTCCTCACAGGTCTATACTTAGTAGTAAAAGGGAATTTGAAAAAAGAAATACATTTTAAAGTAAAATGTGGTAAAATTTATTTACCTGGAGAAACATTTATGCAAATATAGACCAACAGGCATGGGAGATGGCAACATTTCAGGGTGCAGGTGTGTGTGTGAAAAGACATGAGTGAGTTAGAACAGACAGTGCTGAATAATATGTGTGTGTGTGTGTGTGTGTGTGTGTGTGTGTACATAGAAAGCCAAGGAATAGAGATATTCAGGCTGAAACCAAATCATATATTTTTGCTTATATTTATTGACCCAGCCTCTGCTCGGTGATGCCCAATGACAGGACAAGGGGCAGTGGGTGGAGGTTGAGACACAGGAGGTTCCATGTGAACCTGAGGAAGAATTTTTTCACTGTGAGGGTAACAGAGCACTGGAACAGGCTGCCCAGGGAGGTTATGGAGTCTCTTTCTCTGGAGATATTCAAGAACCGTCTGGATGTGTTCCAGTGTGATCTGCTCTAGGTGACCCTGCTCTCGAAGGGAGGCTGGACCAGATGATCTTTTGAGGTCGTTTCCAGCCACTGACATTCTGTGATTCTATGATTCTACATTGTATTTGGAAAAGATCATTTTAAAAAAGAAAAGGCAACTGGAGAGGCACAAGTTCCTGCCTGCCTGCACACAGGGCTAATAGCAACGTCCCACATTGACTTTGCCACCAAAGAAAAATCCCTCACATATGTAATGCTGAGGGCTTTTCGTTGCCTTTTATTGAAGGCATGCTTTTCTGGTCACAAATGTATTTTAGCCATCATTTCCATCACTAACAATAGTCTATAAAATGCAGACAGTGTTTCTGCTGTTAACACTAACTCCTATACAGGCAACTGCCTCTGAGAGCTGTTCTGTAAGATTTGGATTCAGACATTTCTTAGTTCCTATGCCTCTCTAAAACCAGATCACACTGGATGTCTGAACATTAGGACTCAGCTAGACCCTAAGACTGAAAGCACCAATGAAAGAACAGGAGACAACTGTTACAGAGGCTCAGGTGAACAAATTACCAATCTGTGCCCCGAACAAGCAGCCTTGGTTCATCACAGCCTGGCACAGCAGAACTTCATGGGTTACACTGATGAGTCCTGAAGACTGCATCATGCAAACAGTGATATACTGAAATGGATGCAGTCAACCAAGTTCAACTATTGGCACCTGTGGTTGCAAGAAAAAGGGCTGTGGCTAATGCCCAGGAAACAGCAAGAGAACTTGCTAAGACCTGCCTATGGCTCCCTGATAATAGCTGCTGGGGCTTGTATTTCAGAATGGAGCAGCAGTTCTTAAAGTCTTACACAACTCTGCAAACAAAAAAAGCTGCTTTCCAAGTTTTCCACAGACTACAAGGAAATGCCACTGGCTCAGGGGTAGGGCATTTGTGCTCACCTCAGCACAGCGGGACTCAGAGAGGGCAGCAGAGCAGGCAACCTGTGTGCTCCAAGCGATCCTCACTGTGACACAGGCAAGACCCCAGGCTTGGCACTGCAGACTCAGAGCTTTCATCAGCTGCCTGCCTCTGCTTTCCAGGCTCACCTTTAAAGAAAGCAGATTCTTCAGAGAATTATCAATTAGCTTTCATTGACGGTGAATAAATAAATAGTGCTTTCTAAATTGTAGCTGTTTTCCCACCAAAGTCCCCATATTTCTGAGGATATATGTTCTCTAAGCTATCTTTGCTATTCTCCCAGCAAGTGACCAACGCTACAGTCCAAAGTGCACCACACCACCTTCAGCTTGTGTAAAGTGAGCTGAACTCCAGGCACTCTGGTGTGGCACAGTGCTTGTAGGTACCAATTTGGACTCTTCTCCTCACTTGTGAGATCCCCTCTAAACAGAATGAGCACCAGCTGGAAATGGAATGCCTAACTCAGACCTTTGCTTTCTTATATAGGAGAAAAATCACCTTGTTTAGTCCATTTTGACAAAGTAAACTGCTACGGAAGGGGTAAATAATTACTGCGAGATGATATTTTAAAAATATGAATATGTAGTTTATTAATATTAAATATTCAGAACTCGCACCACCCCGACCACCATTTAATAATAATAACAGGCTCTTTGCAATGTTATGGAAACTATATACAGGTTATAATAGGATCTGGAAATAACTATTAAATATATACATTAACTGAACTCGATTTAAACTGGAAGAGAAGGTTTTGCAGCCAGTATACTGCTTGCTCACTAGATGGGCACAAGGAGCAGCTTTCTGCTTATGGCAGAAGGCAATTAATAATTACAAGAGGCTTTTGGTATTTACCCGTAAAAGGTATTATCTGACAGCACCCAAGGGTTGCTGTCGGGAGCTGTCAGAGGCTTTAGAGTTTCCCCAGGCTTCTGGGCACCGGAGAAGGAAGATAGATGATCTCTGACCTGTTCCTGGCTTTCTGGATGATCTGTGTCATCTCCAGGGCCTCCGTCTGGGCAGAAGGCTTTCAGGTGCAGGCAGTTGTCTTGGGATGTGCAGTCTGGGCACGGTGTCATGCCGGCTGTGCAGGCCCAATGCGTGGAGGCAGCAGGCACGGATGCAAGCAGACACACCTTGTAATGGCTAAAGGCACGCACCCTGTGCTCCCTGCTCCTTTTATCCAATACAGCCCGAAGACTAATGGGCCTTTGGACACGAGATAGCCAATCAAATGGCAGTTAGCCAAGATTTGGCCATATTGGGTGAAGCCATAGGCTTGCTTTACCCTTTTTTGGGCAGATCACAGCCTTGCATAAGGCAATCGTGTGCACCCTGTTTACCGCAGTTGCTGGGCAGACCCCAGACTTAGTGGCACCAGGTTATTTCTCCCTTATCCCGCAGTTGCTCTCCCCAAAACAGAAGGAGGGAGAGCAGAAAAACATGCCTGGGCAAGCCAGGACATGTACAAGCCTAATTTGTCCTGTTTAGACTTACCACGACATAAACTAATGCAACAAACAAAACAAAATTCCCTTTGAATGCTAAATATTCCTGAGCAAAGAGCACAAGGAACTCCAAGCCATGCTTGATGTCCAAATAAATTGTTCAATTACAGATAACAAATAATAGCATCAAACAATAAATAAAAACATATAAACCCACACTGACTGTAGAAATATTCATATGGAACCATACTTAAATGGAGCTTAATCTAACTTGCCACGGCAGATGAATAATCCTTAGGGAGCCTTGGGGACTGTTGGGGACTAGAAGGTCAGGTTTCTTTTAGATCTGGACATCCTAATTTAATTCCAGCTAATGCCTGATGCATGAATAATTCATTAGGATTTCTCAGTTTGGGACTAAACTTCTCAGATAATTTAGCAAGTGTGAATGCTGCTGCAGTAAACATATGCCGATTATTTTTTTTTCTCCAGAAGCTAGAAAATGAGGTTACTCCCCTACCCCCCCCCCCCCAAAAAAAAGGGTAAAATAATTAAAATGTAAATTGAAATAAATTATTCACAGTACTAAATTTAAATAAATGACTCAAACACCTAAACTCAATTAAGGCATGTTGTTAGTTAGAATCCTCAGTATTGTATAGCAGATGTACAAAGCCAAGAACTGGCACCAAAAAAATAAGTGTTCAGCATGCATGAATGTTTTATAGGTAACAGAGTGTATACCCTGAGGGCCTTGAATATTACATTAAATTATACATTTCTAATAAAGAAAATATAAATGAATATGGAACAAATGTCGACTTTCAGCTTAAGCCACCAAATACTTCTTTGAAGAGTGAGCTGCACCATTGCATAACAGTTGCAATGTTATCTTGTTTAATGGCTTAAAGGCTGTCGTCAGCTAAATAGCTGCCTGTGTGTGTATGAGAAGGCATAAGTGCCATTGGCAACTTGTGTAGTGTTATGGAAACCATTCTAAAATAAGACCACAGTTACTGTCACTTCAGAGTCTTTTAAAACTTTAATAGAAATAACATATTCACCAGAGAAGACATTAATTTGCTGTAACTCTTTTCTTTCTTTCCTTTTTTTTTTTGTGTGTTGATGGGGTTTTTTTGTTTTTTTGGTTTTTTTTTTTTGGTTTTTTTTTTTTTTGGTTTTCATGCCTCAGTTGCAATCAAGAAACCAAAACCTAGATACAGTGAAGGAATATTCCTAGCTCTGATGCCTAATGTCAGAAGCAGGACTGAGGGGGAGGCATCTGGCAAGCACTCAATGTCTTTTCTTTGCCACAGTTTTATAAAATAGGATATTGCATGTTGAAAGTTCATGTATATATAGTGCTTAAGCCTACAGCCTAAGCTCCAAAATAGAAATATGTCTTTGTTTCTTCTTTTGGATGAAGAGGGGGAAGAGCAGCCATAAAGAAGCTTTGCTAATGTACTTGACATACCATGCTATCAGTCAGATTTGGATGCAGAGCCTGACTGAGCCTTTAGGTGGGATGGGAAGTTTCAGCTGTGGAAGCGAGCAGGCAAATCCCCACTGTGGGCACCCCACTGCAGCTCCAGCACCAGGCACTTACACAGAGGGTGGCACACAGCTGGGCCACCTTATGACTTCGGCAGCTTTATAGACACAGCTGGAGTCCCAGCACACTGTCAGGAACGTGTGCTTGTTCGACCCAGCCTGGGCTGGAAGGAACTAGTGATGTGACCACAGAAGACTTGGACAGCCTGCAGTGGAGCTACCAAGCTTGAAGACCACTCTACCTTTGAGGCCATGCTGCTTGCCTACGTTGCTGTTCAGCTGCTGAAGATCCACACATAAATCCAAGTACTTTCAGAGAGAGGAGATACACTGGGAAAGAACCCCTGAAAGGTTTTTCTCTCTAATCAGGTTTGAAGTTAAGATGTAAGCCAGTTTGGGTCCTCTACAAAGCAACATAACAGCTATTGAACGCAGCCCTAATTGGATCTGTTAAGCACGTAGTGAAGCCATTGCCCATTAACCATTTTCAATTACAGAGCTATGAGTAAAGATCCGAACACAAGTGAGGAAAGCAGTGTGCAGACATTTTAGTCCAGGGAACAAAAACTAAATAGCTAAAGAAAAGAAACTTTAAAAAAAAAGATGATTAAGAAGCCAAGCTCAGATCCTTTACCTCCAACATTAGCATAGGCTTGAAGCCAGCCCAGCATAGAATTCACGGAGGACAGGTTCTCCTCAACGATAGACAGCTTTGGGGCAGAGCCCATGGAGTCTGTATGATTCCATCATAAGTCCTACAGACCCTATCAGATGCATGATAAAAGAGGGTTAGAATCATAGAACCATAGAATTGTTCCAGTTGGGAAAGACTTCTAAGAGCATCAAGTCCAATCATCAACCTAATACCACCATGGCCATCAAACCATGTTGTGAAGTGCTATGTCTACACATGGGTTAATGCTCTTCGCCTTGGCAGAGGACATCTCACAGCTGCCTGTCCTCATTTCAGGGACTGCCAGGGAACCCTGCCATGGGGGAAGGAGGAGGGAGAAGTAATTTGTGCCTGGGCCCAGCTGGAGTGAGTTGCTGTATCCCACAGGGAGCTGTAAAACTTCTGGTGAGGCTAGCATTCCTCCTGGTTTACCTCAGCAGCCAAGTCTTTCTTATAGGAAAGATGAGGAACCTTTACCAGAAAAGAGGACTACAGTGTCAAGAGTGAATGAATCAGTTTTATGTGTGATTTTCTTTTTCTCCTTATCTCTCCTAAGGAAAATACTCACACCAAAGACCACCCTTGTCTTCATTAGTGATGTACAACTAGTAATAACTAATGCTGCTGTATGCAAGCAAAACAAAGTTTGAACCAGCACAGTATACAGCAGTGCCTTAAGAAATCTGGCTTTTTAAAGCAAAAAAAAACTTTGTGAGCAAAATCATCTAGAAGAGAGAAATAAGGCAGAAAATATGAGAGCTTTGTAAGAACTACTTAAGAATACTTTCTTTTACCAGGAAAAAGAAGGTTGTATCTCTGTAAAAGCAGAACAGCAGAAAGCTCAGCATTATAAATCAGAAATCTCTGCAGCAGGAAGGAGGTGAATGCAACCATAAAAGTCTTATTGATAAGGAGGAAATAGATACATTTAATAGTAAAAGAGGATAGATAATTGACCCAAAAGAACCCCAAAGCTGTGTAGTTGAAAACATCACTAAGGGAGCAGTTTCAGCAAAACACTGTTGGAGTGGAGAGAAACACCAACCCTAACAACACACCAATAGGTCTGTTCCCAAAGAGAAACAATAGATACTTCTATTTTATTTGGTAACGAAGCAAGGGAATTCAATAAAGGTATCTGTTGTGTACTGAGGAGAAAGGATGATGTATTTCTTACGGGATGATGGTAAATATGCTTTCTATTCCTACTGTAACTAAAGAGGATATTAATCAACAGCTACTGTAGTTAGACACACTTAAATCAGAAGTTCTGGGTAATTTGCATCAAGGAATTTTAAAGCAGCTGGTCGAGGAGCTTTTTTGGCAGCTGATGTTGATTTTTCAGTAACCCGTGGACAGGAGAGTATTCTGGAAAAGTTAAAGAATGGGAGTTCCTTCTAAGTTCAGGAAAAAGTATGGCCAAAATGGCTGAGATAACAGAGGCTGTCAGGCTGACATCAGGATGGGAAGATGACTCGGTTGTGGGATTTCATGAGGCAGGAATTATAAAATCTGCAGTTATTTTATTTCCGGAAAGCCCCGCCCACAACTGTATATAAAATATTAGTTAGGCTTCAGAAATTCCGTCGGGAAAAATCTTTCACAAGGATGCTTACAGGGAATTTAGTAATTCAGGAAAATCAGGAAGCTTGGAAAGGTTGCTATAAGAAATAGCTTTGCCGCACTTACAAATAAAGGTAGCCTAGAGCCCTAGGGAACGTCTGCGGTACTCACGGCCGTGGAGTAGGAATTTGGCGATAGTCCCTTGGCTC
>WBNM01028468.1:56237-86438 GCA_013399055.1 Ramphastos sulfuratus | reverse complement strand
GAACCAGAGGTGGGGGGGGGAGCAGAACAGTTTCACACCCCATTCAAACCTTCGGTGGGGCAGGGACTTGGGTGTGCCCCGCCACAGAAGATAAAGCAGAAGCTCATATTTAATTCAATTAACAGAGGCTGAGAACTGCATACTGCTGTTAACACTGATCAACAAAGTATGGAAAATACATCTTCTCCAAGCAACTTTAATCTTCTTAGATTATTAAGCTGGTTGATACAGAAAGATCATTTAATAAATCTACTCAGGCCTCAGCAAAACTTTGCTATACAGCTGACAAAATAAAACGATGAACTCAGAAAGTTTAAAAGAAAATAAATCAATAGGTGTACTAAAAGGTCAAACAGAATAGAAAGATACACAATAACTTGGCTGTAGACTAAGTAACTGGAAAGGTAAAAGCCACCAGAAAGCAGAACCTCTGCTGAGCAAGGAAATCTAGAGTAGAACCCAAATTGCTTCAGCTTGATGCAACCCAAACTGTGTCTATTCCGGACATCTATTTCAAGTTGCTAACAGTGAAGATTCCTAAGCAGAGCAACAATTTAATGAAGTTTGTGACAGTTTTCATCACTAGGAATCTTTATATTAGAGGTGACTATTTTTTCCATCTGAGGCTACAGTTCCACTATCACTACTGAAAGTTTTGAGCCCAGCAGGAAATGCAGGTTGCCCCTGTGGCTCTGGATGCTCTGTGGGGTACAACATGTATATTACACTTGGAGATCCTCACCTCTTTTCACTTTCTTTATTTTTAATTGCCTTTTTTTCTTTTTCTCCCAGCATGTGGCACTGACTCTTGCCATAGTATCCTAAAAAGTTTATTTATAATGTAGTAAAAGTTACAATCTTTGTAGCTGAACTAAATTTACAGTAGCAGCATTTTGGGTGATGAAAGTTCAGGGCTCCAAGCGCTGTGAGTAATGCTTTACCTGTCTTGGAGGTATTTTCATTTGAACTTAAATACAACTATATCTCACTTGTTTTACACCAAAGACACTTGTTTTACACCAAAGACCAGAGGAAGCAGAAGTGACTAATTTGATTGCTCAAGCAAAAGCTACTCACACCAGCTCCCAGAAATTAATATTCTTTGGTGTTAGGAGATACACATTTCAGCCAGCCATACAAAATCAAACCTCTTTCCCAGGTGAATTTCACTGTCTCAGTCTGTGACTCCTTAGTAGTAAACAGATGCTGAGCTTATGAGCTTTAGGGACAAATCAGCTGACCTTTAATGATTCTTTAAAGTCCTTCCCTCATTTTCCATCAATAGCATATTTATTGATCACAGAGCTGGCTGGTACTGAATTCCTCTGGAGAAATTCAGTATCAGAAAGGCTGAGAAAAATCTTTAAAGTGCATAACTTAATTCTCTGGTCTGTTGTCATCAAAATTGAACCTCTGAAACTGCACTTTACAAAGTGAAAGGAGGTCTCTTCCCTTGACTCTAATGTCTTGGTACTGCCACTTTGGCTGCCAAAGTAAAATCTTCCCTTCTTTTCAAATCTTCTCATAGGCAGGTGACTCAGTGTGATTCCCCAAGCTCACACCACTGCTTGGGAGCTAGGATGCCTCAGTTCTTCAGGAAATTTTACTGGAGATTAATCTATGAATTATGTCATCTGAGAAGACTTCAGTGAAAACATCACTGCTGTGATGCCTTACAATGGTATGAGCATTCAATGAAGACAGCTGCCAAATGAAAGGAATAAGCAGTAGGAATAAGGAAAGAGAATTATCTTCCATTTTCCCCTCCAATTACGTGGTCCATCTGCATGCATATCAGCTGTAATATTATACCATTATTGCAGGAGAGGTGGTTGCTACTCACAAAAGAGTTTGAAAGCCCTCCGGCAGTAATCACTGTCTTAGAAACAAGCTGAGAAGCAGCTGCAAATTAAATGGAAAGCCTGCTGACCCTGACCTAGCAGCCAAAGCTCTACACATTGCTGTGGTGTAGGAATGCTATGAGAGGCAATCACACAACACACTCACATTGCAGTACAGGCTGGTGATATCCAGAGAGCTCATTCCCAAGCAGCTCCATCACGAGACAATCTTAGGGGTCCTTTCCAACATGAATGATTCTGAGTCTGTTCTGTGATTGTTTGAATGCTCACATTCCCTGTAGATCACAGAATCAGTCAGGTTGGAAAAGACCTTCAAGATCATCAAGTTTAACCTATCACCCAACACTATCTAATCAATGAAATCATGGTAGCGAGTTCCACATCCAGTCTCTTTTTAAACACTTCCAGGGATGGAGACTCCACCACCTCCCTGGGCAGCCCTTTCCAATGGCCAATCACTCCAAGAAGGACTTCTTCCTAACATCCAACCTAAACAAATGAGTGAGAAAAGTCACTCTATGCAGTACACATTTCCTGTACAGATATTGCTGAAGACACCCCATGTTGTGTCATACCCCGTGTTCAGTAGATGTATAGTGAAGTTTGCCTCTTCTGCTAATGCTCAAACTCTGATGCCTGATGATGTATTGCAATAGTCCATCACTGGAGTGATGACGATCTGATGGTATATTACCATCATTTATTGCTGGAATATCATCACTGGCATATTATTGCAATGTATCACCACAGCAGCAGCCAGCAGGAACAGAGCTGCAAGAGAGTCGTGTGATATGTTTTATTAATTCCTAAGTGATAGCTGTGGAATTAGTATGGCATGGAATCAGCATATACCCTGCTCTCCTCTCACTCACACACTTGCAACACGAACTAGTGATTTTGTTTGCAGTGTAGCCTGTTGTTTTCCAGGTGTGAATCATTTCCTTGCTGAAATAATTTGGACCCTCAATTTGAAAGTTCTCTTAGCAATTATGAAATAACAAGAACCACAAGGAAATGGAAATCTGACCTTGACTGTCTTGTGCTATCACCATCTCGCTCATATATTTCAGGATGATTTTTGTAAGAAATTGTTTCATATTGCCTAGGTGCTATGCAAAGACATATCAAATGGCCAGGCCAATAAGACATTATACCCATTTACAATGATTCATTTATTTATTTATTATTTCTGTAATCTGTATGTGCATTTTAGAACTCATCATTTCGGGTATTGTCAAAAATAAAACGTAAACCCCATTAGATTCTCACCCCTCAACCACTCAGATTGGCAAAACAATACCAGAGATCAGTTTCATGAAAACTGAGTGCTTTCTGCCATCACTGTTCATTCTGCCTATCTCACTGTGCTTTGCACAAAGCAAGAGTGTTCTTATATTACAGACTCCCTGCCACAGTCATTGCCTGAAGGAATTCTGAAAGCTCTGCTGCAAACATCCCCTGGATTTATTTCATTGTACCACCAGAAAATAACATGCTGCTAGGTTTATATAGAGCAACTTCTGCAAAGTGATCTCAGTATCAGCCTGCCTGATTCAGGCAGGAGGACTCTGGTCTAGTTAGTGATAAGCCTCCTATCTGCATCCTACTAGGATCAGATGGGGATAGTGGATAACTACAGTTTGTTCTGGATACTCACTGAAGGGTTGCATTAATCACATCTCTTCTACCATTATCTACCACTACATAAATATCTTCATCTTTTTTAACATCATGGATTTTTAGGTTAAAAAAGCCTCTCTGATAAACCTCTTCAGTTTTTCATCATTCATTCCTGATATATTGTAGCAGAACTCCTAGGAATGAAATGCAGAGCTGAGCACTGTGTCCTTTCTTCAGATACTGAGCTAGTCAGAAGTCGCTGCACTAGCTGAGGCAGGTAACTTGCTTGACTGGCTGTTTAAGGCACAGACAGGCAGAAGGGCCAGCCTTGGGAGGAGCTGCTGATGTGGTTTCTAAGATGTAGCATCAACCTAGAGGGAAACCATAACAGCACAGCACCTTCTCTGGAATTAACTTTTGGCTAAACTTAGCACTGCGATAAATGTGACAACTCTGAATAGTAGAGCAAACTGTAAGAGAGGAGCTGGGCCATCAGCTGATGAGAAACTAGAGGGATATAGACTCTGGAGAGATGCTGAGAAATACTTTGGTAGGAAGTGACCCTTGGAGTGGCACATTTGGCTGTGATCAGCTCCCTCAGAGCACCGCTCAGGACTGTCCATAGTCACCTAAAGCAAGGGCATGCCACTGCTAAAAGTGAAATGCCTAAGGTGACTAAACATGAGCCAGCAGTGTGCCCAGGTGGCCAAGAAGGCCAATGGCATCCTGGTCTGCATCACGAATAGTGTGGCCAGCAGGAGCAGGGAGGTCATTCTCCCCCTGTACTCTGCACTGGTTAGGCCACACCTTGAGTACTGTGTCCAGTTCTGGGCCCCTCAATTTAAGAAGGACATTGAGGTCCTTGAATGTGTCCAGAGAAGGGCAATGAGGTTGGTGAGAGGCCTCGAGCACAAGCCCTATGAGGAGAGGCTGAGGGAGCTGGGATTGTTTAGCCTGGTGAAGAGGAGGCTCAGGGGAGACCTTCTTGCTGTCTACAACTACCTGAAGGGTGGTTGTGGCCAGCAGGAGGTTGCTTTCTTCTCTCAGGCAACCAGCACCAGAACAAGAGGACACAGTCTCAAGCTGTGCCAGGGGAGGTTTAGGCTCGAGGTGAGGAGAAAGTTCTTCACTGAGAGAGTCATTCCCCACTGGAATGGGCTGCCCAGGGAGGTGGTGGAGTCACCGTCCCTGGAGGTGTTCAAGGGACGTTTGGACGTGGCACTTGGTGCCATGGTCTAGTCTTGAGGTCTGTGGTAATGGGTTGGACATGATGATCTTCGAGGTCTCTTCCAACTTGGTGATACTGTGATACTGTTATACCAACGTGTCTGAGAACAATTTCTTGTTGCTGGAGAAAGGCCAACAACAGTTTGTTAACATTTTCCCTTCCTCCCTCCCAAGAAGTGGTTAATGCTCATGTAGAAACATGTGGATCAGGAGGTTAACCCTAGCTTGTGCAGTGTATTACATAGGACAAAAGCATATGAAACAGCAACATCTGTTTCAAATGACTGTTTCTTGTTTATCTGCACATCCACTGATGACAAAAATGGATTATACTCAGCAACAACCCTACCATAGATCAGCAGTTTGGAAGCCCAAGTCCTCCTGCCTACTGCAAACTGGATTGTACCTTGATGAACACAGTGACTTTCCCAGGACCAACTACTGTCAACACAGACATTCATTTAATGGTAATGCCAGATACATGGCAGAGAAGTCAGTGAAAAGTGATGGAAGGGGTACAGAACTAATGGTGATTTCATGTCTTTTTCTTCTTTTTTGCATATGTTGGCTGGATGAAAGTATTTAGGCTCAGCCTTGCATGTTGATGTCATTCTCTGACCATCAGTAGCTGTAGTCTTCCAACACAATCTGGCTTCTGCCATCACAAGAAAACATCTGGAGAATGGAACAGATTTTGGCATCCCTTCAAAAGGATGTTTAAAACCTTTTGTTTTCTTTCCCCTGAAGACCCCAGTACAAGACTCAGAAAGGATGGGCTGGGAAACGAAGGAAGATTCTAAATGTGAGTCTGATTAGAATTTTAAAAGAGCCCAAAACACACAGAACACAATTTGTGCACTGCTACCATCTAGTGAATTAAAAGAAAACAAAACCTTCCTCTGAAGCAAGATGAACCACATCTAAGGGTGCAAATTTTCATCACTGAAGTCACAGGGACTTTTGCCACTGACTTGACTTGGAGCAATCCTCTAATGGAATGGGCCATGTTAAACATCAGGCATTTGAACTTCAAGCACAATTACAGACAGTATCAAAGACTGTTACATACATTTGTGACCTAGAAAATTGCCATCATTTGTCCAGAACAACACTGAACCAAAAGAATCATTAGCAGTTACTGCTTTCAGCCAGTGCAAACAGGCTCAAGTGGATGAAAAGGCACATTTTATGGGAAGCTTTTTCATGGGTACTGCATTTTCTGTTTTAAATTAACTTAACCTTAGGAAAGAGGCTTACACAGCAGCTTTGGGAGCCTCAGTTCAGTGTTTTTGCAGAGAATTTCTCCACAGAGTTTGGCCACTTTGCCTTCTTGCTCTTTGGTCCTTCCCCAGAGGAAGAAAGAGCACATCACCCGCACTCCATCTTTAGCTCTTCTTCAGTGGGTGTTTTTCTCAATTCAGCTGGCACGTGCTAACTCATCTGAGGAGTCTGTCACACTGAATGTCACTGCTAACATCCACTGCTATTAAAATCCTGGGTTTGACACTTCCTTTTGCAGAGTCACCATTTTATTTACCCCAAGGCATACTTTGACTTGCAATGTGAACCAAGATACGAAGTGTCAAGATTAGATGATTTGTACTGTACTTGCAGCACTTGATCCTGTCTTCCCTATTCTATACCAGGAAAAAAAAAATCCCTTCCAAAATGATCTGCAGGCTAGAGGTGAAACCAGATGAGTTATCCCACTCCTCAGCTGCCATATGACTTAAGACAAGATGTCTGGAGATGCCAAATATAATCATGGCACACAGAAAAAAAGTGGTAGAAAAGGGGTTTTCAACACTACTGAAAACTCATTTCACTGTGATTCCTCTTACCTATCTGTAAGCATAGCTACAAAGACCTTAATTACCTAATATTAGTAATACAAATGCATTTCTGTGCAATCAGGCTTTAATCATTTTCACAATATTTATCTTCATTAGTCTCATATCATAGTTCAGCAAAGACCTTAAGTGTGTTCATAACTCAAAGCACCAGTATTTCACCCTTTACTTCTCAGGCTTAAAATTAGGAACATTATTTGAGGCTGAGCCTAGAATCTAATCTCACAGGAGCCTTACATTTTCCTACTTCTCCTGTGTTTGTCTGGAGCTTAGATATGAGCAGAGGAGGATCTACCTAACAATGAAGAATGTCTGATTAATTTCCTCTGTGGTTTTTTTGTTTGTTTATTTGCTTGCAATTGAAATTGTTTATGTTAAAGCTCCTTGCAAATCAGCTCTGCACAATCTTCTGCAAAGTGGTTTTCTGTCAGAAAAAAAATATTCTTTCAGTAATTAAGTCTTCCATAAATTTGGTATTTTAGAAAGATTGCAGTTTACATATCACAAAAACCATGCTCTAGAGGAAGAAAAGAGCTTCAGCATTTTATCAATGTTACTTTCATTTTGAAAATAGGCTATTAAATAGTCTAAATTAGAGAACATCATGTTGCAAGCAAAGTTAAAACTTTGATTTTTTTTTCCCCCTGGATTTTCTGTGTTGTAGGTTTTCATAATATAAGGGATCTCTTCTAAAACTTAGGTCTGATATCTTAAAATCTTCAGTGAAGTCACACATGTACAATCCTTCCTACATTGTCCTCCCAGCTTCCTAAAAATACCCTCTGTTTTAAGGCTCTGTTTTAAACCTGTTAAACACAGCCACACGATGGCTGCTGTGGCGTTTCACAGCAGTGCTGGGCTGCTGGCTGGTTCCTCCCCGAGCCTCCTGTAGTGGCTCAGCCATCTTCATTTTAACTTGCACTTCATGTTGCTACATAAAGCATTATTTTCTTTCTTTCTTCAGGGCAAATGGATGGGATCTGTAAAGCAAGTGATTTTGAAATGCATCTTAACTTCCAGATCAGCCTTTGAGAAATTAATTTCCACTTAGTTTTTGGAGTCGTTCCAACTCATCCTCATGAGTGAAATATGGGCATCAGAAGGTGGAACAGAAAATACAAAGCTAATGATCTGGTTCATGTTAGTTAGTTCTCTCTTAATCCTTTGAAAGATTGCATTTCCCGGCTCTGGAATTTCCTCTCGCTGACGCGTTTTAAAAGAAACAAGACAATATTTGCCATGCATTATAGATCAAGATTAACTCAAGAAGCAAAGATGATCTATTCACCACCCCTATAAGCTTCTCATAATTAGGTCTACCAGCTTTCAAGGACGGGGCTGTCTTTACTGTAAGAATAAGAATTCCCACTGGAATTTAAACTGTTTTCCAGAGCAAAGTTAGAAAGGACGAAGGGACCTAATCTTCAGCCCCTTATCCACCTGTCACCTTTTACTGGCCTCAGACTCATCAGTACACTGTAGCCCCTTTACTCCTGAAAACTGGACACTGCTCATTCCCAGCCAGCCTTGCCCCACAGCTTGCTTAGTTCTGATCTCCCCAACAGCAGTGACCACATTTAAATTTCTGCACACTTCAAGCTTCTGAAGTGTGGCAGGCTTTTCATTCTGCTTCTTTTGCAAACCTGTGTTACCTTCAGCTGAGCCAGCCACATTATTGCTAGAAAATCCCTCAGTAGGGGAATTAAGTGCAGGAGATGCAATGGGATGTGGCTTGGTGGAGCCTGCAAAAGGTTTCCCTGCAACCAGCATTTCCCCGCAGAAGATGGGAACCTACCAGTCACACAGAGGAGCTTATCCTGACACAGGCTGCTACCATGATACAGACAGTGGGGGAAGCTGAACCTTTTGAGTGCCTCGAGTCCATCCATACATGTTGCTCTGCTTTCATCTTCCTGCTTGCTCTCCTCAGCCCCATGTCAGGCTGTTCCAGAGCACTCCAAATTCCTTCCTTTTCCCACCTCCATGGGTTTGACACCCACCTAAACATGAGCCAGCAGTGTGCCCAGGTGGCCAAGAAGGCCAATGGCATCCTGGCCTGCATCAGGAAGAGTGTGGCCAGCAGGAGCAGGGAGGTCATTCTCCCCCTGTACTCTGCACTGGTTAGGCCACACCTTGAGTACTGTGTCCAGTTCTGGGCTCCTCAATTTAAGAAGGACATTGAGGTGCTTGAGCGTGTCCAGAGAAGGGCAACGAGGCTGGTGAGAGGCCTCNTCCTGCCTTGAAAGAGTTCCTGCCTTGACAGAGCTCCTGTTTTGGTCCTTCTTCGCTTTTGGACGGTTCCTACCTCTTTACACAGCTCTCGATTTTGCATCGTCCCTGCCTTAGGATGGTTCTCCCCACTTTTGCACCACTCTGTACAAACTTGCAGGCTTGGCAAGTCCTGGGGTCCTTTTGAGAGAGCTGCCAGCAGCACCCTGACCCAGCTGCTCTCGGACCACACTACAGCCAACTTCCTGGCTGCTGTTCTGAACTGGGGAGGCCTGAGCAGTTCGGCTCTCCCCTGCCGCTGCTGAGGCAACGTCGCTGCCAAGAATCCCTGCCTTGTGGCAGTCGTGTTTCCAGCCATTCCTGACTTTGGCTGCTTTTCCACCCTTCTTGGACTTCTGCTGCATGGATCCAGACTATTGGATATTGCTTGCAGCATCAGAAGGCAGCCGAGCCGCAGAGAAATCCAGCAAGGGATCATCACCCAATACCTATCTCACCTCTGTGAGTAAAGCCTACTGGGCCCTTAATTTTCTGCTCAGCCTGATTGGTAGTGGGGTAAAGCTGGGGTAAAGCTGTGTTTATAGCTTAGCCTTTTCCATTTCCTGACTTCCTAAATCTCTAAATGTGTCCATAACCTCCTGTTGAAGAATTCCCAATTGAATTAGAACCTGTAAATAAACCTAAACTAGTTTTGCATAGAGTTTGGGGGCAGGGCTTTCAGGAAAATAAAATAATTCCATTTTTGTAATCCTGTCTTGGCCACATTAATTCTGTGCCTCCGTGACACAGGCCAAGCACAAGAGAGCAGCCATTCTATTCCCTGCCCATCTCCAGGAGCAGCCTTGCTCCCTGGGGCAAACACACAAGTCCTCAGCTCTGCTGCTGCCCAGGTAAGGCTGCCTGTGGCCCAGGACAAACCCCAGGTACGACTGCTAGGTCTAAGAAATTTGAAGCACCCCTTCAGGCTGGCTGGAGTTGAGCTTGATGGATATCCCAGAAAGATATTCAGTAGAAGTGCAGTTGAACAAGAAATGAGAATTAAAATAGTACCAAGTTTTTCTCCTTCTGCCCCCAAGTTTCCTCTACTGCTGTATCTCTGTGGATAGAGCTGGCTGGACAGCAATGTAGGAATGGAAGTTAACAGCAGTATTACTGATAAGCAAAGATAACCAGCAGTATTTGTTTGATGGCATGAAAGGAGCAGTAGATTTACGGAGCTAGCAAGATCTCCTGTTTGCTTACAAATATGTAGGGAAATGTATTTGCATGGAACCTTCCCAGGAATCCTTTTTTTTTTTTTTTTCCTCTCCTCTCTCATATCTACCGTTCTGGAGAACATTTTCTGAGATCTATCCTCTTAAAGAAATAGCATCCTATCACAGTCAGATAAAGGAGGGTAAATTTGAAGAGACAGTCAATTCAATTTCCTTCCAATAGAATTGCAAGCATTTCACTTTTTTCCTACTATTATTTCAGATGCTGGCCTGCAAAATTCAGTTTAGCTTCCAGTTCTGGTACTCAGAAGCTGAAAAGAAAATGTATTTGTTCATTTCCAAAGAGTAAGGATGATTTGAGCTTCTAAGTGAATAGAAGTTTCTTGGAAACAGCTAATTTCAGTCTTCATTACTGGAGATCAAGCATTAACATGGACAGACATAATTTCTCTCGTAATAGGTATCTTGTGTTCAGATTTTCAGAATTTCTCAGCTTTCTCCTCCCCTTCTCTCACTCCCAATCCCGATAACATTATGCATCTGGTGGGGCTCTCAGACTATAAAATAAGACATTAAATCAGAAAGCCTGTGTTTGTCCTACTTTCCTCACTTTTCTACACTCAATTCCACACTTAATAGCAGAGAAGACAAAAGAAGGAGACATTTTCAATACTCAGACCCTAATAATATCCCTCTGGGATTACCTGCAGCTCAATGCATCATTCAAAAGCGAAGATTAAAAGTAATAGTCACATTAATATTATTTCATGATCCACAAACATAAATCCTCATTTATTATTCATGAGCTTATCACACACATCTCTTAAGAAGAAAAATATTGCAGCATGCACAGAAAATAGTGACCAAAGTAAACAGGGAAGCAGAGGCAGACACCTTTATAGCTCATTTAAGGTAAAGATATTGCAGGCATGTTTGCTAACAGAGCAGAAGTGTTCCTGCCTGGCTTTGACAATGCACCATGCAGCAGTATTTACTCTCTCCCTAATCATCACACAACCAGAGCCCAGGCCTTAAGTGTCCATATCCTAAGTGTGTTGCTTTCTTTGCAATGGGTACTCATAGAAATTACTTTTCTTAAGGGTTCTGAGGTGGTAGAGGGCATCAGTGCTTCACAATTTCCCCCTCGTGTAGACTGATAGAGCCAAGTCTTACATATGTGATGAATGAAATGGACCTTCTTTTGTCTTCATTTTAGGACGCCACAATACAAGAGAAATGTTGGAGATGCTGGAGTGGGTCTAGAGGAGGGCAACGAAGCTGGTGAAGAGTCTGGAGAATAAATCTTATGAGAAGTGACTGAGGGAGCTGAGGATGGTTAGTTTGAAGAAGAGGAGGCTGAGGGGAGACCTCATTGCTGTCTAAAACTACCTGAAGGGACATTGTGGAGAGGCTGCTGCTGGGCTCTTTTCACAGGTAGTTGGGGACAGAACAAGGGGGAATGGCCTCAAGCTGAGAGTGGGTAGGTTTAGACTGGACATTAGGAAAAAGTTTTTCATGGAGAGAGTGGTCAGGCACTGGAATGAGCTGCCCGGGGAGGTGGTGGAGTCACCAACCCTGGATGTGTTTAAGGGTCGTTTGGATGTGGTGCTTAGGGATAAGGTTTAAGGTAGACTAGGGTTATGGGTTGGACTTGGTGATCCTGAGGGTGTTTTCCAACCTGGATGTTTCTGTGATTCTTTAAGGAAATTCAGAGCTCCATCCAAACCTTTTCCCTACCACCTATCAGGCTATTTCTGCTTTCTACACAGGAATGAGCTGCTGACCTTCAGCACTGTGCGTTTCCTGGGCCTGTGTGCAGGCTACCCTCTGCACACAAAGCTACTCACAGAAAGCTTGGAAACAGGAGAGGCTGTAAGAAGTACTTGCAGGCAGGCATGAGTGGGCCCCTACCCAAGCACCCCATCGCTGTCCAGGGGCAGATGCAATTAAGATTTTTATTTCACGAGTCCTCTCCTCCAGGTGCTAAGTCATCACCACCCACACTCTGGCCACTCTGTGCTTTGAAAAGTCGGAGGCAGAGCAAGCGGTGCCCTGTACGTGCCATGCAAGTCTGCTTTTGCTCTGTAGCCATGGAGTTTGGAGCCACTCGCTAGAGTAAACATGTGCACAGTCCTCCTGATGGTGGTTACTGTAGAAACAGAAAGCAAACTTTCACCAGTGCTTCTCTCTTATTTCCCAATAAATAGCAGCATCTCCCCTAGAAACTATATCGATCTCTAGCTGTTCAAATAACTACTATTATAGAAGTAGATGAACTCTTCCCTGATAGACCTGTCAGACACCCTGCTGATGAGAGGGCTTCCATGCAATCCATATCCACAATTGCTTTGGAAGTAGGCAACTGACATTTCCTCCCTTTTCCCCCTCCAGCCATATCCCTGTAGCTTTTTTTCAGTTTCCTCTGACAACGCTTTTTTAAGCTGATACTTGTTTTGAAAAACAGCTCAAGTTGTGACAGAAACTTCTGAGTTATCCCAGTAATTGGCCTTCCAATGAGGAAGGGAGAGGTTGAGAACAGCAAAGGAAGAGAACCTTGAAAATATGTCTTTGGAAGCTCCTATCATAAATAGAGTCATGTTACAGGAACTTGCCATGCACATGCAGTGCTCTGCACAAAGAGTATTTTCTTCTCAACTCAATGTCTTCTTATATATCTATATACAGGCCTTGATTTTGTATATTAATCCTATTACTGCACAAAGAGAATTTTCCTCTCAGCTCAATGTCGTCTTACACATCTATATAGAGGCTTTGATTTTGTATATTAATCCTATTATGTCAGTCTTTTGTGTTTCTGTAACTATTGCAAACCATTTTTGGCAGCTCAGAGGAAAAAGCATCAAACACACAACTCGTTTAATTGAAACTGCTGCAAGGTTGCTGATGAAGACTCAAACACTGAAGAGTTAACCTAAGCAATCAGAAACTCATCATTACCTGGAACTACCGAGAAAGCTAACATTCATCACCTGTTAACATTTTATTGTACAAGGTTTAAGCAAAAATTAGCATAGGCCATATCCTCAGCTGTTACAAGCCAGCAAAGTTGCAGTAATTTCTCTGGAACACTGCTTTGCGGAGCACAGGCTCTGGCCTGCAGCAGAGCTGTCCTAAGCAAAGACAATTTGCATTCCTCCTGCAAAGAATTAATTGAAAGCTGTTTGGTAACTTTCTTGACAGATGGGTAGCACAGTCCACTGCCTGATTTTCTAATGCTCATGGATTGACCTGACTGAGCCAGCAAAGTTCTTAACACTTCACCACCTTGGCACCCAGGGGAAGATTCAGGCATCTAGCTTTTAAATGCTTTTGTTTTCTTAACTGTTTAGTGAAAGACAGAAGAACAGCACTGCTTATGCCCTCCTTTTCTTGTGGCAAAAGGGATGAAGGAACATCTTCCTGAGCAGGCTTAATGGCACACAGCCTGAATGCAGCAGAACTGGAGCTGTCAGCCTTCCCAAGTTCTTGTTCAGTCCTCCCACATCTGACCTGATGCTGCACAGGAGGACAAGGCAACCTGCTAGACAGCACCACCCCCAGCTTCCCAGCAACTCTCACCACACTAAGCAATCACCATCCTGAACCGTCCCACAGGACCAGCTAGAAGTGGGGTAACCAGGAAAATGAGTGTATTCATCTGCCACCTACACTGCTAGCAGGCACAACCATGGGTACTACTCGATGGTGTTAACTTCTGTAGCTGCCCTTAAACAGTGTCAGAAACAGAGTGAGAGGTGGAAATCTATTAGATTGCAAAGGAGCTGAATACACTGATTATACAATTTCAAATTTTATTATATAGATTTGGGGAAAAGGGAGGATATAATCATGCTATGACTGCAAAGCTTTAAAATTCTTCAGGTGTTAGCCATCTGCTGACAAGCTCCCTGTTTAAACTGTCATTTAGCAATGTTTTTGGCATTGGTGTTTTCCTAAGTGTATTTCCCTATTTGTCTTCCAGATAATTTCATTATCTGCCTGAGTGAGGCTCAAAGAAAGACTTATGTAAAGGTTTCTCATACCTAGACACATTCTAGTTGGAAGCTGGCTATTCCAGCCCCTTCCAGGATTCACTCCAAATGATTCCAAGTACTCACTTCCAACCTTTCCTTCCCCTCCAACACAGCAGACCTCCCCTTCCCACCCTTAAGTTTTTAAGTGTAAAAAAATATTGCTGTTAGTCAGTCATTGGAGCCTGTTCTTCTCTTACCTTAAGAAGGAGCAATTTTAATGTAGGAATTACTGCTTTCAGGCACCAGTAAGAATCAGCAGATATCTCTCCAAGTTTTTTCATTTTGTTTAAAGTGACATCTGCTAGAAAATTCACAGGTGTCTAGAAAATTACAATAGGTCTCCTGGGAATGAATTAATAGGCATAGACTTGTGAGGCAAAGCTAAAAGCTAAATAAAGTACCTCACCTAGCACTGCAGCTCATCATGTGGGTTCCCACATCTGCAATAAACCTCTCCCATCTGTGCCTGCCAACATAGCTTTCAACCTTCTCCAAGGAGGGAACTCCAGTCTCACAATAAGGCTGATGCTGGCACAAATGCTTTGGTATTATAAAATGCTCAATCCAGTTAGCAGTCAAATTGCTGACTCTGTCTGTCAAAAGTAGAATGAGCAGGCAAATACTCATTTTTTTAGTAACTAAACATTCCAGAAAGTAAGACCTCCAAAGCCCCCGGGTGGTAATGCACGCTGGTTTTCCTAAAAGGCAACTGGATTGCCTAGGTTCTAATCTGGAAAAATCCTGTCTCAGTATTTGGTACTTGGTTACTGTTAGGGGAATGCTGGAGATCTTCTTTCCAAGATAAAGCATGGTCTCCATGTGTTTATACTGCTTGTGTTGATGGATGGAGGGGAAAGTTGCTAATGCTGTTAGAGAGTCTGACTCAGCAGTGCATGGCTCTTCACAAAGTGTTGAGACACCTGTATTTAGAGAGGTAAAGATAGTGGCTTGCTTTCCAGGCTTGGATGGAGAGCTTGAGCTCATTGTAATACCACCACCTCAGCTGAGAATGCAGCCACCAGATTCACTCACAACAGCACAGAGCTGAGCCGTGGCACAGACCAGCAACTATGGGCAACGGGAAGAGAGCAGATCACACTGTTTACTTATGTTGTTGGTTAATACATCATTTACTGAGCTGGAACCACACTGAGGTGACATCTTGGACACCCCACATGCACACAGCCCTGCCCCAGGGCTAGAGGGACTCCAGCATATCTGGAGTGAGGCTGGCTTCCCTAGCAGCAAGTGCACAGCCTCTATCTAGCAGGGAGGGGAGTACAGATTCTGCAGGATCTTCACAAGAAGTAAAACACAAACACGAAAGGGCCCAGGAGCTTCCACAGTGAAAAGAGAGATCAGGACCTCTGGAAGAACCAAATGAATGAAGGTGGGGAAAAAGCAAGAAGAGCTATAGGGGAATAGGAGAGAAACTGTCCCTACAGAGACACCTAAATTAATAAAACAGAGTTAGGCCAGAGTTGCAGGAAAGAGGAACTCTTTTTCCTCCTGCATAAACAACAATTACAATAATTGCCCAGTTAAAAGAGCTTTCATTCTACAATGACTGCAACAGAGTAGCTTGGCAACTCTGTGCAATTCTGATTTCCTATGGCTTGTAATACTGTGCTGTCCCTTTGCTGATGCCAAAGCCAGGGCTGGGCTGCCTGGATTGGCAATTCAGAAAAGTGCAGACTGACATCAGAGCAGTTTCCTCCACAGAAGGCACAAGGCACCTGAGCTTAGCATACCTCATTCAGTCCAAGCCCATAAGAACATAGAAGGTATTTTGCCTGATGGATGCTCAATGCACCCATCCCCAGATCAATAAGATTCTCACATACTTGCTTAACATTAGCTCCAGTGAGCCTATTCACATCCTAAAACCTAAAGTCTGTGTATGAGTACTTTTCTAGACTGAGCACTGTGCTGCACATCCCATGTCAAATCAAATCTTTACTATATGATTTGCTGCTCCATTTTGTGCATATTAAAAAAAAAAATCCCTTCAACTCTCATGTCTTTTTATGTTTCTATATATTCATCTTACAGGATTCTTTCAGATCCCCATATAAAACACTTCATGTGAGTGAGATTTCATCCTGACAGGCAAATTCTTTACTCAATCCTCATCTGAATCAGTGATCTGCCTTAAAAGCCAGCCATTGTCATGCTCTTCTGTTGGGTACCTCCAGAGAGCAATGCCACACCGACATGACTGTACAGCACCTGCCCATGTGGGAGAAGTTAGCAAAGAGGTCCCTGCACATTAATGCAGTTGGTGTGTAGGCAGAATTCAGCAGGGTTGTACCAATTAAGCCAATCAACTCTTACAGTTTTCATGGGCAATAAAGACAAAGGAAAACATGTTGGTATCTAGGATTCTGTTTCCCTGATGCCTATGAGTTCACAGAAGGGTAGTAACTCCGGTTCACGAACAGCAGCAATACATCAAAAAATTAATTCCATTCAAAATTAACACTCTGAGCCTCAAACTTCTTGCATGAAACCCTACATCACAGCTGAACTGGCCATCTCAGAACACAAACTCTAGCATCAGGGACCAGCAAGAGCAGGGCTGCTCCATGAGGGAAGTAGAACCAGGAGGCAAGACGGCACAGCCAGGCTGTACCTGCAGCAACAGGCACAGAGATGAGGGCAGATAACAGAGTCCCAGACCATGGAGGGGAATCCTAGAATGGCTTGAGTCAGAAAGGACCTTGAAAATCATCCACTTCCAACCCCCTCTGTCTTGGGCAGGGACACCTCCCACTAGACCATGTCACTCAGAGCCTCATCCAGCCTGGTCTTAAAACAAGGCATCCACAACTTCTCTGGCCAACCCATTCCAGTGTTTCACCACCTTCACAGTAAAGAATTTCTTCCTAATATCTAATCTAAATTTACCCTGCTCTAGTTTAAAACTATTGCTCCTTGTCCTGTCCCCACAGGCCCTATCACCCACAGGATGAGCCATGAGCAGAAGGGCAAACTAGAGGCCACAGATGAGGGTGCTCAGGGCCATTAAGGATGGTTACTGCCTCCAGGGACCAGACTTCTATGTGGCTGAGGAGCCACAAATGATGAAAATAAGGTCTCTAGGTTCATACTTACCAGGCAGGTTGCCACGAAGCAAAGTTGCTGAGATGTCAGGAATCAAGGCAGAGATCTGTAACTCTGGCCTCTATTTCAGAAAATTGGATTGCTTCCATGCACTGCTTAATTTTTTTAGAATTGGCTAATGGCCACCAAAAAAAATCCTTCTTTCACCTCTTTTTCTCTCTCACCAGCTAACGTTATCTGTAGTCCAAGGTTGAGGAGTATTAAGAGAATAAATATTATTCTCAACACTTCTCTTTTTGCAGACAGAAACTGAACAAAGAGCAGAACCCAGAGTGCCTGCATCTCACCAGCCACATCACTCACTCCATGCCTGTGCCCATGTTTCTGTAAAGGAAAGAATCCTATAACATTATATTCCGGCCATGACTAATCTACTGTTGATAGCCCAGTGAAATGATTTCTGGGTCAGAGTTAGCCTTGGGTCTTGTGAAAATATCTCTATCTACCTGAACTGAGCTTCTGCTGGCTTGACTTCAGATTTCAGGCTTGCTCTATGGTGGGACTGAATGCTGCCTCCTCAGCACCTTCAAAAGTGTGATTTTTGGTGAAGCAGCTGTAGGCTGAAGAGAGGAATAAAAAGCTTCTGATCGTTTGGTGGTGGTGATGGTGGTGGGTTGGGCTGGGTTTTGCTGGTGGCCTTTTTGTTGTTATTGTTTTGGGTTGGGTTTTGTTTTATCGCAGTATCACAGTATCACAGTATCACAGTATCAGCAAGGTTGGAAGAGAACTCAAAGATCATCAAGTCCAACCCATTACCACAGACCTTGAGACTAGACCATGGCACCAAGTGCCACATCCAAACCCACCTTGAACACCTCCAGGGACGGTGACTCCACCACCTCCCTGGGCAGCCCATTCCAGTGGGGAATGACTCTCTCAGTGAAGAACTTTCTCCTCACCTCGAGCCTAAACTTCCCCTGGCACAGCTTGAGACTGTGTCCTCTTGTTCTGGTGCTGGTTGCCTGAGAGAAGAAAGCAACCTCCTCCTGGCCACAACCACCCTTCAGGTAGTTGTAGACAGCAATAAGGTCTGCCCTGAGCCTTCTCTTCACCAGGCTAAACAACCCCAGCTCCCTCAGCCTCTCCTCATAGGGCTTGTGCTCGAGGCCTCTCACCAGCCTCGTTGCCCTTCTCTGGACATGTTTATCTTTCAAATGTTCTCATTTAGTGATGATTGTTTGAAGTAGATGAAAAAATTAATTAATATGATGTGAGAAACCTCAGGCAAATAAGGCACAGGTAGAGAGAGGGATCTTTAGTAAATGCAGTTTGGAACCCAGCTCTGTAATTTATCTGAAGATGGCCATCACATATGCTCTGCATAACTGAGTGCACTTGTGTGTGTGTGTGTACAGCACAAAATTTTTTTGTTTGACAATATTGATTGAAACCCTTTCAGTTTGATGAATGAGTGCATTATGCAGTGAACAGTGAAACCAGCCTTGACGAGTCATTGGCAGGATTTCCCAACTTTCTGAAGGCATCCTTTCCCGTGGGCTAGAAGTCAAAAATGTCCTCCCAGCATGTTTGCTCAAGCTCAGTTTTTGACTGTGACAAGACGAGCCCAGGTATTACTTCAAGCCTGTCAGTTCCTCCCACCTATTCAAATCTCTCTACACATACCCTACTGTACACATGGAGGATCAAGGGATGGAAAGTCTCCCAGGGTTCATTTGGACTCGCAGTGCAGCTCTTTCATGTTAATTTTCCTTTTTCTTTTTCTCACCTCGATTCACTCTGACGTCTTGCCACAATATTGTCAGTCTCAGAGAAAACAACAAGCCAAAGCAGATGTGCTGAACACATGGTCACCAACAGGAGCAGTTCCCAAGCAAAGTTAGCATGTGAAATCATTCCAAAAGAGGGATGTCTTATCCAAAAAATAACCTACATCTGCTCCTGTTGTTTGGTGAATTGAAAAAAAAGAAAAACACTTTCATGTCTAAGTTTACAGTTTGATCTTACCCAATTCTAGAGTTAGAAGGGTCATGATTTTAGACAGTGCCCTCTGATGCCATTACAGTGAGTTGTTATCCTGCTGAATAACAGACACAACTTTCCTAATTTTTTTTTTTTTTTTGTCAACTGTAATGTGCAAAGGCTCTTTATGTTTTGATGTCATGGGGGTTACGACAGATAGCTGCACATTTCTGCAGGTACTCTAAGAAGATGAAATTGGATCAAAATTACCATTCTTTACAGTAAAAGACATGGTTTCCCAACAAAAGCAAGGGAGGTTACATGCCTTAGAATGTTTCTACATTCATTTTCTTTCTCCTGTAGGACTTAGGTGACTGCTTTTAGACTGGGCTGTGATCTCATCCAAAGGCAACGCATAGAACAGCAATTATACATCTGACTGCTATTTCTGTTCCCTTTGAGATCTCCAGTCACTGAAAATGGGAGAATACAAAGCAAACCCCCCGAAGAGAAAGACACATCTGGCAAGCTCCACAGATAGGCTCCAGCTGTCAAGGAGAGAGTGCAGAGTGCTGAAGTCTGGCTTGGGTCTGAAGAAAGATGAGGAGGCAACTTTCCAGCTGAATCCTGACTTTTTAGCTGAAGTTTTGTACTGGATAAGCCCATTCACTAATGTCCCTGCTAGAGGCTGTCACTGCCATGCAGTACAAATAATATAGGTGCAGAAAAGCAAACCATAACAGTTAAAGTAATGCGACAGCAAAATCCAGGCCCATGTTTGAGAGAAAGAGTGGCCAGGAAGCTCAGACAGTGAAAACATGCAGCCACTGAGTTTATGAGGACTTGCCCAACTTCAACACAAGACCCTGAGAGACTTGCCTATTGCTATGATTTGATTACCTATATATTCAGATTGAGTATGCACCACCTGGTAACATACAGAACAAAGCACTTCCACCAAGACCATTTGGTAAATAAATGACTTGGAAAATACTGTTAAGCTCAAACCCAACATTTTGCTGTGTTTGATTTGCCACCAGATGCTGTGGGATCTGAAGATACAGAGAGGGGGAGGGGAAAAAGTCATACTGTGGCAATGAGAGACTAAAATACAAGGTAAAGGCAAGTTTTTTGCAAAATTATGGTGAGAAAGGAAAGCAAGGCTCTTGTTCTGCTCCGGACTATGTCATGTACCATAAACCCAGCCTGTTCATGGAGAGTAAGCACCCCTGATAGTCTTTGCCACCTATTTTGTCTCATGCAAACTGTAAATAATACATGAACATTGTATTATTTTTTATATTGCATTGCCCTACATGCTAGGACAGGCTGTACAGATTAGTGGCAAAGAGGTGACCTCTCCTGTTGAAGAGAGCTAACAAGCCTTCAAAGCGTGTTTGTTGCTGGGAAGATGGATGCCAGTAAGAGCAGTTGGTAATGATGCCAGTTAGACTTTCTTCTTTTTGCCCCTTCCTTTTTGTCAAGTTGAGGAGGGACTGTTGGTATAAGCAAGGAGAAACATTCCTCATAATACTGTGAGTTTAACAGAAGTGTGCAGCGCTTCCAGTCTTCAGGGCTCCTTCCTTTAACTGAAGAATGTCTGCAGGCTGCCTTTGAGAGTGACAAGTGTGTGTGATTCTTGAGAAATTTGGTTAGGAACATGCCAAAGACCATGGTTAGAAATAAGCAATGGCCATTGAAAGGAGACAGTAAGAGCTGTGTGAGCCTTCCCAGATCACTCTTGGCACCTTTTCACCTAAACTGAGTTCACAATGGGGCCAACAACCCCATTACAATCCAGACAAGACTCTAGGGAGGGCCATCATGCATGGTCCAACTCTCCTGCTGTGATTGGAAGGAGAGGCAAAAGCCTCTGATGTCTCTATGTTTCCAGCAGCAGGACACTCTGCCTTTTCCAGCATGGAACTACTAGCATTGGGCATCTCAGCCTTAATATTGCTGAATCCTTTTGTTGTTCTTAAATCTACATCCAGGTCCCAGACATGTACTGTAGCCTGAACTAAGCCCACTAAATGCCCTCAGACTGAAAGATGTACAAAGATGTTATTTTTTTAAAGGTGATGTAGTTCTTGTACTACTATCCACAGTGCTGTTACATGGTCATACCACAGAGCACCAAAGAAGGCTGCCCAGGAGCATGGGCTTCACAGTCAGCTCTGCTGGCTGCTGAGCCCAGCAGTAGTGACTGTGCCAGCTTATTCTCTTCTGTATTTTTACTCTTTTTATTATACTTGAGCCAAACTTTAGTCCAAATCAAACTGGCTCCAACACTGACAGGGAGATAAGACCTTCTGCAAATACACCACCACAAAGTGGATGTGTGCTAAATAAGCCTGTGTTCCACTGAAACCAAGACCCTCACTGGAGTCCTGCTGGTTTCCAAGTAATAGGATGCTACATTTGGCATTTTGGTCCCCAAGGGAGATGGCACAAAGAATGGTTATTTCTCCAAGCATCCAAGTTTTAAAGTTATCATTTAGTGACCTGGGAAGGAGAATTTTTCTTTTGACTTTTTCTTCCTTTTGCCTCAAAGTGAGTTCAAGATGAGGTTGTATGACTAGTTGGAATCAATGCAAGTTCTTAATGATGCATGAAATGAAATATTGCTGTCCAGTGCACAGTGAATATTCAGTGTTCTGCTCTATGATAGATACATCCTGTGCTGGTCTGACAGGGGAGGAACACCCCACACAGCAGCTGCAAACTCTGCCCTGCACCCCAGCCTGTACTTTGTGTCAGATGGGTTGCTAGCTTCTACTGCTACCTGCTCTTCTCTAGGCTAATACATCTGGCAACCAGTTAAGTTCCTTTAGCTAGAAGGCAAATATAAGGCATTTTCCATGTCATGGTTCCTGGAAAACTAAAAAGAAATGGGGAAAAAAAAAAAAAAAAAAAAAAAAAAAAACCAAAACACAACAAACAAACAAAGAAAACCCAAACCATGGACCCTATGGAAATGCAAAACAACTACATAGCTCTATCTGGGACCTCTGCAGTCCAGGACTGGATTTTTTTTCACATGGTACTGAAACTTTTTGACCTTCTAATACCTGTGGCAACATTGCCAGCTGAAGCTGGGCCTAGGTGGATTAAAGTACTGCTCAGTCAGAGCAAGTGCATCTGTAGGTCAAATGTGAGTTTCTGACAGATTTCCTACCTCAGAATGAAGAAGCCACACAGAAAGGGTTGAGTTACAACTTAGAGAAGTTGGGAGGACCATAGGTATCTGCAAGAGGCACAGTGGAGCAAGAGCAGGGAGACAGCTTGTGAGCAGTTTATAAACCACCCAAAGGTTTGTTTTGTTTAAAAAAAAAACAAACATGTGGTACTTTGAGCAGTTTGTGCTGTGTTTATTGTTCTTGCTTTCTTGTGCAGAAAAATGGCATCATCTTTGTCACTCCTGTGGAGATGAATTTGGTATGAGAGAAAGAAGAATCTGAGAATAAACAAATGAGAGGTGAAAGATATGGCTTTTCCTTCAGTACAGTCTTATCTCCAGTTTAATTTCTTCCTTCTCCTTAAAGAGTAGACACAAGGGATCAGGGTGGAGATAAGCCTTTAAAGACCTATTACCAAAACCAGCCCTCTATCTGATGCATGTGGCTGCAGCATTTCAGATGTGTAACCTCAGCACAGTCAGATGGCTCTGAAAACACTGCAGGCAAATGCTAAAATGAAAGCAGAGTTCAGATGGAGTCTGCGTAACCTCAGAAAGAGAAGTTATTGCCTTCTTGCCTGTGGCATAATGAGGCAGACTGAGGCAACTGCAGCAGAGATCTCTGGCTGCCAAAGGGCTTATCTTTGCACTGATTTCAGGGGCATAAGTTGGGTCACAGCAGAGGCCAGGTGGGATGGTGTCAGATCTGGGAAGAGCATGCATGGGCTAAGTAGTGGCACTGGCAGCTGCTGCCTTCCACTGTCTGCCCCAAAGCAGCAGGACTACTTCATCTGATAAGCCCTTTGAACAGTCAATGGTAGAGCATCTACTGCAACAGGAGGACCTAGTCCTGGTGTCTTTCATATCTGATGGTGCATACAGATTTCCATACTCCTCCTATATCTGTTGATAAATAACCTGGATGCTCCTTCTCATTGCTCTTAGCCAGGTACAAGGGACAGTTGCAAGCTACATGCTGTGCCTCATCTTTTCTCCTGATTGGCTCTATTCAGAATGAAAATCCAGCCAGAGAAAGGACACCAAGGGCTCCTTGTTCAGTATTCCCTCTGTGATTAGATGATTACCTGAGGGAAAAGAAAAGGAGGTACACCAAAACCAAATAGTAGAAAGCCAAGGCACAACAATAGGAGAGAATATTTTTTTTTTTACCCCATGACTAGTGCAGAAGAGAAGCTGTTACTGAATTGCAATTTGCTCTTTCCTGTCCTCTGTCCAGGGAAGACTGTAGTTTCATTATCTTAATCTCAAGTGTTTCAGCTAGCCCGTGCCAATTCTCCATGTCTTCCTGCCCACCCCCATCAGCTCCTGCTCCTGCACTTCCTACTTCAGATTTATCTTCATCTTTTAAAGCAGCTTGAATCGGCATTTCAGACTCTCCAGATTTACAGTTAAAATTAAAGTTTTGGCAAGCCTCTGTCACTATGTTGCCCATTACTGTGGTACAATATAATGTAATTAATGTTTTTATGTTTAAGGAAGAGGAGGCACATATGTTCCTCAGCTGCTGATGAACAGATTTATAGGTAACACATCTGAGTCAGTGCCCATGTTTAGACGTTAGCCTGACAGATCACTAATCATTTTCTAAAAGCTATGCACCACTGCCCTGCTTCCCTAGATTCGCAAGCAGGACTCTGCTGGGATACCACAGCCAGATGATAGATTTCAGGTGACACAAGGGGAGGAAGCAAAACATCAGTAAGTGCTTCAGCATATCTATCTCTTCATAAGCAGATGTTCTTGCTTAGCACGTACCATTAAGCTGGAGTATACCACGTGCTTTCTCAAAGAGAAGCCCAAGCTGCTCAGGGTAGGCTGCTTGCAGAGCCACCCAAACCAGCCTGGGAATCCTCCTCATGCTTTTCGCTTGCTCTGCCAAGAGCTGCATGTGGCCCTCCTGCTGCAGCATCGCCCTGTATTGTATTGTATTGTATTGTATCGTATCATATTACCCCCCCCCCCCACTGCCCAGTCAGCCTTTTACCCCTTCTTAAATCTGTTTTCCCACAGGTGTCATTAGGCAAATGGCTAATTTGCCTAATTATGCACGAGGGCAGCCCCAGCCTCTCCTCACAGAAGGTCCTGCAGTCCTGCCGCTAGCCCTTGGGCATGGATTCCCTGGATAATGTTGCATGTCCAACATGATATTACCTGGAGCTACAGCCACAGCCATGTCAATAACTGCAACAACAGAAGTGCAGTAGGGAGAGTTGAACCTAGAGCCTGCTGAAGCATACAACTATGGTACACCTTCTGCTGCTTGTACCAGTTTGCACCCAGTGAAGATCTTGTTAGAAATACACTGATGGCCTTCCCTGGCCAGTGAACTAAAAGTGTCTATGATATGCATGATAAGTCCAGAGACTTAAGAAAGAGAAACAAATGTCTTGCAGAGGAAAATCCGAAGCTTCCATCTCCTTTGCAGCAGTCAACTTTTTCTGCTTTGGTTTTGGTTTTTCACAGGGAATGGATAACCTGGATACTTACTCTCCTTTTCAACTTTGCCCTTAGGGGAGAGAATTCTGGTCAGAGGGGCAGATTCAAGAACTCAGCCCACTGTCCTGCACACCAGAGAAGGGAATTCCTCTTCTTTGGAAAAGTGCAAGATCAAGCTCTCACTAGAGACATTCAATTAGTCTAAAAAATGTGAGCTTTCTCCTATACTTATAGCTGGGGGCTGCTTATGCATGTTGGTGAGTCACCCTCTGCTTGCAAGCACAGGGTCTCCTTCAGAGCCCCTTGTATTCAATCTACCAACTACTGACTTAATGGCATTAAGGAAAAATAACACAGTTTAAGAAAATCTTTGCACAGAGCAGATTTGTTAACCTACACTAAAGCCCATTCTGGGCAGTCTCATTCAGAATTAAAGTGGCTTTAATTCAAGTTAGTGTTTGAGTTAAATCTAAATTAAATTTGAATTTAAATCATTAAATCTGCGCAGGGATTTAGTGCAGTTTACATAATCAATTTTAAGTTCATAGCCTTCATTAATTTGGATGACTATCATCCAGTCTTTGCTTACTTAAAAATAGTTCTAATGCATTTATTAATATTATAATATTCAAACTGGGCTATTCGTGAAGAAACAGAGAGTTGAGCTTTCTTTGAAGTTTCACAAAATGAGAATATCTTGCTGAAGAAACATTTTGTTCTCATACACATTAAGGGCAAGAAGGGCTTTTAAATCCCCTTAAAGAGCCATTAAAGCAGGCACAAGGAGCATGGCTCTTTCCTCATTAGCACCAAGGAGGGAGCCCAGGCTTGTGTGGCACTCACACTGCCACACAGCTTCCCTTCCTAAACAGGGACAGCATCTGCTCTACTCCAGCTTTAGGTCCTGCCTGTGCCCACCTCACTCGTTCTAGTCCTGGAAGCGTCCCCCAGGTGCTGTGCTGTGGAGGCCACACTGAGACACTGGTGGCAGGTCTGCAAAGTGAGCCTCACCGAGCCTGCTCCCACAGCTTTGCACACACAGACAGTGCACACCTCCAGCCCAGCCCCCGTGCTAAACCTGTCTCCACCTTATCCCCTTCTGGAAGCAAGGACCAAATGTACACCCAGAGTGGGCAGGAAACACAACTCCCTCCTCCTGCAGCAGACTGCTAGACTAGGATAAGGAGTTCATGTGGGCAGTGCAGATCCATCTCTGCCACGGAGACTGAAGTGCCTTTGAAAAATGCAGCCTTCCACACCGAGTCCCTGCTTTTTCCCCTGCTCCATGAAATGCCAGCCATTTTTTATTAAAATTCCACCTGTCACCAGACTTCAGGGGAATGCAGAGTGGATTCATTTTGCAGTATCAGAACCAGCTGCTCACAAAAACAGCTTTCACTCTCTGCAGGTCTACTAATCATTTCAGGAGACAAGTGTAGAAGAGGATATCGCAGCTGACACTGGAGAGCACAAATGTTGACACAAATATGAATCTGAATTTTCTGACAGCAGCTGATCGTGTTGCTTTAGAAGGTTTAACAGACATGCCACTCAGCCGACAAGACCCTGTTTAATGCTTCACTTTAAGTGATTTGTATGATCTTTGGGTTTGTCAGTCCTGGGAATTGCAATTCTTTGCAAGCAGTTTTGGCAATCTCCCTGCACGTTACACCTGTAAAAAGTACAATGCCTGAGTCTTTTCAGGCTGGCCTGCTGATAATCTGGAATCACATGGCACCCACTTGCAAGGAGCTGCTAAATCTTTTTCATGCTTTCCTTGCTTTATAGCAGCTTGTTTTCATTGGTGCCAGGTGCTCATGATGCCAACCAAGTGGTGCAAAAACAGCAGTTGTGTCCATGAAGATGTGTCCTGTGCAGGACCTCTGGAACTTCACCTCATATTCCTCATGCTTTGGGGACTCAGACTAGAAATCTCATATTAACATGGCCTGTGTTTCTTCTAAATTTCAATTGATCTGGGAAGTGTCATTTCAAACAGCTCAGACCACACTGGAATATTTCAGGATTGTCCACCACACCAGTCATAGTTCTCATCAAGTTACAGTTTGGGGCAGCCAGGATACTCAGACAAAGGCTAGCCTGTTTCCAGCAGAAATAAAACGCTGTGTTATACTTGTAAGGCTCCATTTGGACATTGCTTGCTTCTGGGGATCTGAAATTCCATGGGAATGCACCCAAAATAATTCAAAATTAAATTTTGTATCTACCTTCAATGTTCAGTATTAATGCTGTCTTTCATTGTTCTCTAATAGTGATAATTAGGTGTTGCATTACTCTCGGGTATGCCTGGTAGCACCTCTGGGAGGGCTTTTTTTGCACAAGATAAACACTGTTGTATACACAAAACTAAACCTTGTTGAGACAAAGCCTCTGTAGGTTTCATTTTCAAAATGTTCACTTTCACCTTCTTCCTCCAGACCCACAAGATTCTTTCAGAATTTCCCTTTATCAGCATCCTTAACTCCTTCTACATCTGAGTTGCTGTTTATCTCAGACCTTTCATTCCAGACCAGTGTCATCTGCCTGAAGTGCTTGAGGATGCCCCTGCTTACTGCAGAGGGGGTTGGACTAGATGACCTTTGGAGGTCTCTTCTGACCCAGACCATTCTATGATTCTATGATTCACCATGGGTGGAATTAACCAAGCAGTTGATGCTTTTACAGTCTTTGATCCTCATGTATTGTACTGTGCTAGAGCCCATCAGCATCAGCACAGGTAGAAGCCTGACAAGCACGTGGGAACTGTCCTGCAAGGAGGACCCACATCTCTTGGTCTGTAACCAATATGCTCCCAGTGTCCTGTTAGAATAAACCACTGAGACAAACTCTCCTCGCAGGAAGTACAACAGCAGACATCTTAACAGCCTAACAGCAAGAGCCAGGAAAGCTGCATTCAGCCTGACTCAGGGACAGGCTAAATCACCTCTGTATGGATTAGCAGCTTCTTCTACAAGTAGCCCTTGTGATCAACAAGTGCTCCTTAGTGAGGACAAGGACAAGGTTGAGAGGACCTCAGAGATTATCTACTCCAACCCCCCTACCATGGGCAAGGATGTCTCTCAGCTAGACTCAACTGCTCAAGTCCTCATCCAACCTGGCCTTGAACACCCCCAGGGAGGAGGCATCTCTGGGCAGCCTATTCCAGAAGTTTGCTTATATGTAGTAACAATAACAACAAAGATGATGATGACAATAATAATAGGAAGGTGGGTCAACAGTGATGGATTGTCTGCAAGTTTTCAGCTTCTGGAGACCTAGAGATTTTCTTAGCCTAACTCGTGGTTTAAAATTCCTGGCTGCTACTTGATAATCTGAATTCTTCACACGTATCTGCACAGACATAGTGTCATAAAATGCTCCAAAGCGAATGACTATTCAGTTCTTCCCCTTGCCCAGAGAGATGGACAAAGGGAAAGCTAACTAGATCAGTTAATGTTTAGTGAAGCTGGGAGAAATGCAGTAAGAACACTGCTGGCATGCAAGTCTCTTTAAGAAAGTGTTACTGTGTTTCCTAGATGTTTTTAAGTGGGTTATGTGTTCCTACTTTTAGGGTTTACAAGTCTAAAAAAAATTCACTCTAGACAAAAGTTGGTGCAGCAGTTATGTGCAATGAAAAGGCCCCCTGAGGCTCCAGGAAAGTATCTCTGTGATCTGAAGGTCTCAACTACAGGGATACAGGGATGCTAGTCCTAACTTTCAACAATAGGAAAATGGAGAAAGTGATGACGAGAATAAAGCTGCAGGTAATAATTGTCTGAGCATGAATTGTGAAAGTGGATCTTGAGTATTCAAACTCCCCACGGGGAAAAAAAAAAAAAAAAAAAAAGCAGAGAGATTGCTGAATGTAATTTATTTAGCATTATTACTGTAGCTATTATTCTAACCATGGGCATGGAAGTCTGGAGCTGAGTGACCGCCTGCTGCTTGTGTTGACGCTCAATTTGCAAACAGTCAAGTACCATTTGGTTTGTGCCAGCTTGCTGCATTACTTCAGCCATAAAAGAGATTGTGTAACCTAACAGCAGCTTTTTAACTAAAAATAGGTGTTCTGCTTATAACCAGGAGGAAAGTGGTATTTAATGATTACAATACAATGTATTCTGATTCGTTCAGCTGCTTCAAGCTGAAAGAACAGGGGTTTGGGGTTTGTTTGGTTTTTTGTTGGTTTTTTTTTTGAGCTGCAACAAATGGGGCAAAGCTCCTTAGAGGAAAATTTAGTAACACCAGAAAACTCAGGAGACAAGACAATTGGGCAAATTTACTGCTGCCGTAGCGCTGCCTGTATGACCCAGGGCAAGCCTTCAGATGTGGTTTTCAGAAAGGTTAAGCACTGAAAAGTCCTCCTGAAGTTACTAGCAGACTCAAGGTCTAAGCACCTATGAAAATCAGACCCTTTAATTTTCACCATTTGTCATTCTGATGCCACATAAGGGTAAAAAGGATCTTTTGTACTGACCTCAGAAAGTCAGACCAGACCCTCACTTAGAGGGTACAGTCCGAATTTAAGGAGTTTTATTTTTCTTATGATGACAGATCACCTGTCCAGAAAGAGGTCAGTTAGTGCAGTTACCTAAGAAAGGAAGTGTGAGCTTGTGTTTACAGGGAGGAAACTGAGAGTCAGAGCTCTTGGGAGCTGCTATTATATTACATTGTGGATTTGGGCAAGAGGCTTCACCTCTGTCTTTCAGTTAACACTTGGGACACTTTCATCATGGTGATACTTAACTGTTATTTATAAAGTGCTTGGGGATCACTGAAGATATAATCATCCAAAAATTAAAACCACAATCACTGGCAGCAGAGGTGCAGAAGAGGGAATCTGTGTCTGAGCAGACAGAAAAGCTGTTCAGATCCCTGTTGCTGCTGCTTGGGCACAGAATGTGTTAAACTGCAGCACGCGGAGAGGTTTCTTATTCATTAACAACCTTATTGTGTGATGAAAGGAAAGGCAAACTCTGCGACCATTCTGCTGATGTTAAGGATTTCATACACATAATAAATTATACGTGAACGTCGTTGCCATGCATCCATCCCAGAACTCAGCCCCTCAGGGACTCAATCATGCTGTTCTCCTGTAGCTAGGAATATCAATGCACTGAAACAATGAACTAAATCTAGGCGAATCTCATCAGTGGATGTTATGAAGATAACATAAAAGGGGAGGGAAGGAATGTGGACCTCGCTCCCTACCTGATCAGGGGAGAAGGTTACTGACCTCATCATCTAATGTAATAAACACCATCCAGGTAGGGAGCTATCACAGAGCCCTGAGCAATATGAAGCCCCGTGGAATGAGATACAGCACAGTACATGCAACTTTCATAAAGATTTCCGTGTGGGCAGTTTTTGTTTTTGATAAGAAGAAAGGAGGATGCTGTGTGCCCAGTGGTGAAATATGGGCCAGCAGCACCAAGCCTTTTCTCACAGCACCCTCATGTGCTCTCAGCAGAAAATGCTCTTTGTCAC